>PVJH01012342.1:0-64668 GCA_004026705.1 Nesogale talazaci
ATTACAACATTTTTATTTTTATATCCAAGTTGAGCCTATTTTCTCATACAAAACAAAAACAGCACTTACCCATATCTTTGGAACTGATAGTCAAATGTTAACTCTGATCCTGATGGAACCAATTTGGTGGTAAAAAAACCAACTCTCAGTTGTCCGTTCACAGTCCACTGAGGTATTTTTTTTAAAAAGAAAAGAGATTAGTAAGTGATTAAAAAAAACACTGTATTAATTATGCATGCCTCTATGCAATAAAGGGTTTGCAAACATGAAATTTCTTACCTAAATAAAGTTAACCTGTTTAAGTGCTTTCATAATGAATATATTTTTCTGAATATAGCTATAAAGCAATGTCTGGAATAAAAACAACTGCTATTTTATATACATTTCTACACAGTATTTCGTGTGTGTGTGTGTGTGTGTGTGTGTGTATCAAAAACTCAAAAACAGGCTGAGCCCCGGTGGCGGAGTGGTTGTGCGTGGGACTGCGGCCCACTAGGATGGAGGTTCAATTCCAGCTCCACAGGGCAAAGGATGGGCCTCCTACTCCCACCACCAAGGCAGTGATGCCTAAAAAAACAAACAAACAAAAAAACAAAAAAACTCAAAAACACAAACTGGGGAGTAATAAGATTACTGTCACAGAATGTAATGTCAAATTCAATAATGGATTTATCAATTTATGCCAGGACTAGGGCCACAAAGACAAGCAAGAGTCAAAACCCTAAGGAGTGACCCCGCAATCCCCGTCCATCTGTGGTCAGTTAAGGATCTGTGAGTATTATTACAATAATCACATTTGGCACTAGAAAAAAACTTAAAAAGAAATCCAAATATGACAGCATGCATCAGATTTTGGTAAAGTTAAAATTCAGCTTTGCATTTTGACACGTGAAATAATAACATATTTTAATGGGTAAGGAAATGTGACAACTAAATTTAATATAGGTATCCTAATTTGGACCCTGCACCAGAAAAAATAATATGAAGGAGATAAGGGACAAAATATAAACTTTGTCTTTTTCTTTGTTTTTTTGTTTTTTGGGGCATCACTGCCCTCTGGTGGTGGGAGTAGGAGGCCCAGGCTTGCTGCTGGTTTGAACCTCCAACCCAGTGGGCCGCAGTCCCGCGCACAACCACTACGCCACTGGGGCTCAGCTCTACTTTGTCTTTTTCTTAGATCAATTAATAATTAATATTATTTCCTAGGCTTAACCATTATATTCAGGTTATGTAAAATGTTAAGTTTTGGGGACGCTAGATGAAGGGTATTTGAGAATTGTATACTATTTTCCAACTTCTAAAATAAATCTAATTTCAAAAAAATCTTTTAAAAAATTTAAAAAACCACCAGGGCAGTGATGCCTAATAAATAAAAATAAAATAAAATAAAAAATTTAAAAAACCAAATCAAAAAGTTTCACAATAAACCTCTAAAAAAAATGAGAGAATAGGCTATACAGAGGGTATATACTAAAGTGACCAGATGCTCGCTTTTTAACAATTTCATATCCTGTGGCATTTTAGAATTAAAATAAATATATTACAATACTATTTTTGTGTTTTATGAACATTTTTGTTGCTCCACATAGACCAAAATTTTAATCAAGAAACACTCCCTCCTGCCCCCCCCCCCACACCCACCCGCCCCAGTCAATAGTGTCCCACTTAAAATCTGGTCACCGTAATGTACACTAGTACAGAAAAGAGCTGGAAACACAAAGAATCCAAGACAGATAAACCCCTCAGGACCAATACTGAGAGTAGTGATACCAGGAGGGGATGGGGGAGAGGGGGGGAAAGAGGGGAGAACCGATCACAATAATCTACATATAACCCCTCCCCTCCCTGGACAACAGTCAACAGAAAAGGGAGTGAAGAGAGACATCAGACAGTGTAGACATGAAAAAAAATAATAATTTATAAATTGTTATGGGTTTGTGAGGGAGGGGAGGTGGAGAAGAGAGGGGAAAATGAGGTGCTGATAATAAGGGCTCAAGGAGAAAGAAAATGTTTTGAAAATGATGATGGAAACAAATGCACAAATGTGCTTGACATAACGGATGGATGTATGGATTGTGGTAAGAGTTGTACAAGGCCCCAATAACATGATTTTTTTAATAAAAAATTAAAATATAAACAAAAGAACAGAAAAATACTTGGAAGTGAATTTGTTTGCTCTTTTGATACTAGATCTAAATTTAATAGTCAAGAATAACAATCTTGAGAAATAACCCTAATTCTAAATCTACTTCAACTTACTTTTTGGGTCTCACAGTTTGGCTCACAGCTATGATTCATGAAACGAGAGCAATTTCCTTTCTGAGTTGCATCTATTATCTGTGGGGGAAAGGGTAATTAAAGAGTTAAAAAATTAAAATAAATAAGTAAATAGTTAAAAAATAAGACCTAAAAATAAAGTTAAATATATCATGTGCATTCATATAAAAAAACATCCCATGGTTCAGAGAATTTAGAGAATGCTATCATACTGTTTTTTACATCAAACTATGTCACTTCTTTCTCTGGAATATTTACTACTAACGTTTAACCTACATGTAAAATTACCTCCGCATCTATCAATGTCTTTCTCATTCCTTTAGCTATTACTTACATTCTATTATTGCATTTCAATCTCACTTCATATATATGACTTCATTTTAAATCGCGTACTATACCACAGCACAGTCACTGTTCAACATGTGCATGTACCTGAATCCCCAAAGATCTCGCTGAAACTCTTCCTGGACCTACAACTTTGGGGTAATCGCAAAACTCACTACCAAGACCCAAACCCTTCTGTAGATAATGGGACATCCCCCTTCACAGAAGGGTCACAGGAAGGGATGGGTCAACCACGGCGCAGTGTGCAGCACCATGGAAACACACACTAGTCCTCTGGTTCCTTGAGGCTTCCTCACCCCCCACTAACATGACCCCAGTCCTGTCTTCACTGTGGGCTGGACCGGAGTGTGTACACAAGTGCAGCTAACAGATAAGAGCTCAGGACACGTGGAATCCAGGAATAGGAATGGGATAGCGCTATCAGCAGAGTAGGGAGAAGGTGGGAAGAAAAGGGGAGGAGGAGGGGACCCATCACAATGATCAACACATACGCACATTCCTTGTCCCACCCCCATCCCCCCAAAGAGACAAACAACAGAAACCATGGGGGAAGGGAGACAGTGGTCAGTGTAAGATAGGAAAATAATAATTTATCAAAGGGTCACGGGGGGCGGGGAGGGGGGAGAACCTTCAGTACCGATACCAAGGGTTCAATAGAAAGCAGATGTTTAGAACAAGACACCAACATATGTTCAAATATGCTTGATACAATTGATGTATGGATTGTTAAGAGCTGCAAAAGCCCCCAATAAAATTATCTTCTAATAAAAAAACAAAACAACTCACTACCAATTAAGTTCATTCAAACTCAGAGTGGCCCTTTGGAAATTGCAGAATTGGTTTCCAAGGCTATAAATCTTAACAGAAGCAGAAAGCCTCGTCTTTCTCCGGCACGCTAGTTGGTAGTTTCGAACTACTGACTAATTCATGACTTTAAACCACACCACTAGGGCTCCTCCTCTGGGTTAAGTCCTTACAATTTGGAATTCTCACAAGTTTCCAGCTGAAGATGCAACTGCTGGTGTACAGTTCAAATTATATCCGCTACTAAGCGAACACTGGGGGAAAGAGGAGTTTTTTCCATTGCTGCAAAGATTTATAGCCTTGGAAACTCAGACGTAGTTCTGCCCTAAACGGTTACAACTACGAGTCAGAATCAACCTGAAGATTACAACCTTAGAACCCTTTGCTTGTGTTTTACTCAGAATGCGTATTTCCCTGCCACCTAAGGTAAATAATACAGACCTCAGGGCCATCAAGTCAATTCTTACTTGACACGACCCTCGGGAGCAAAGCAGAATTGTCCCACAGGGCCTCCAACCCTCAATCTTCCCAGGAGGAGACAGCCTTATTTTTCTCCCATAGAATGAATGGTTAGTGGGTTCAAAGTTAGGCGGTTAGCAACCTAATGCTTATTAACACATTGAGCCACCACAGCGGCCAATTCTCGTTCACTATTAAGATTGCAAAGGAGTACCACAATGTTTATAATTTCTTCTCCTTAACCTCTTTTTTTTTTTTTTGTGGCATCACTGCCCTGGTGGGAGTAGAAAGCCCAGCCTTACTCCCAGAGAGCTGCTGCTGGATTCGAACCGCCAACCCTGTGGGCCACAGTCCAACACACAGCTCCTTAACCACTTTTAAAGCTGAATTTTGTTTTCTTTGTCATTAAAATTTTTGAAAATTCCTAAAGACATCCTTAGTAAATTCTTTTTACATCTTTTGAAAATTTTTTTCAATTAGAAATTTGTCTTTACATAAAACTATCAGCTGGGCTGAGCCCCGGTGGCATAGTGGTTGTGCGCGGGACTGCGGCCCACTGGGACAGAGGTTCAATTCCAGCAGTGGGGCTGGGCCTCCTACTCCCACCACAGGAGAGCAGTGATGCCCCCCGCAAAAAAAAAAAACCAAAAAAACAAAACTATAATTATCGCCTAACCACTGTCTCCTATCAGTTTTATTAAATTGTATAAGAATAAAAGTGGGGCTGAGCCCTGGTGGCGTAGTGGTTGTACACAGGACTGTGGCCCACTGTTGGAAGTTCAAATCCAGCAGCGCTCTCCAGGAGCAAGGCTGGGCCTCCTACTCCCACACCCAGGGAGGAGTGATGCATACCCGCCCCCCCCCAAAAAAAAACCCAACCAAACAAAAAGGATAAAAGTATTCTATAACAATCAAAGAAATACTGTTTCAATATTAATACTTATTGACTGGAAAAATGTTAATTCTCCAGAAAATGTATTAAATTTCATAAATGGGTAATGTGTGAAACAATCCTAGAAAAGATTGAGTTTAAGAAACGACTACCTTGTATTTATCTGGCAAATTATCAAATTTACCTGAGTTTAATCTTGGCTAAGGCCTAATTTTCACATCTCTAATAAAATAATTTTTCAACACACATTTATAGAATATCTGTCTCATCAGTGCTAAGCTTTCACTGTCAATTTCTACTGGGTTCACAAGCTATTCTTATTCCTAATATGTAATATCCTTTTTTAAAATAAGACACATTTTTCATGACCCATTAATTTATGAACTATGAAAGGTAATCTCAGCAAAGCAATTTCTTAATAAGTAATGCATTCAAATTGTAAAAAAATAAAAAGTACAATAGGGCATGCTAAATAAGGTACCTTCCATTCCAGACTTATAACTTTTTCCCTAAGGTTCTCCCAGACACAAGGATTCCTTAGGTACTTTCAAAATGTTCATAAGACTGAAACTATTTTCATTACACTAAGACACTCCTATTCTTTCACAATCGAGCACTGAAACATACAGTGTAGTTTTCCAAAAGCTACATGATCATTATAATAATGAACAGGTTGATTACAAAGATCTAACATCAATCTATGTATCTATCGACCTTTCTAACCTATTGGATAGATAGATATCGGAATTCTTTGAAGATAACTAGTGAAGGTTTGTCAAACTAATGAATAGTTACTTCTAAATTTTTTGGTTTTAATGTTTAATACAGCAAATATTGATAAATCTAACAAAAGCCTTCTAAAGAGCCTCAATAATTTTGAAGCCTCAATAATTTTGAAGAGTTGCAAAGGACTCCTGAGACCTATAAATTTAATAACTTCTGTCCTGTGTATTTATGAAGCATGCTTGACAGAATTTCAAAAAGTGTATGGAAAGATACTATCTTTCAATTCCAGTTTTCTACAAACTGTCCCTGTTCCCCCAAAGAATGTATAGAATTCTTCCCTATTTTTTTTTAACCTATTAACATTAGACAGTAGTAACAATCCTTTCGAAATCAACATTCGGAATCAAACACACATCCATGCTACTCACTTCATCATTCTTCAGGGCCATGAAGTAGTAGTGTATGTTTTTATTTCGCGCATACTCCTTCACCCGGGCTTTAAACTCTTTATGATCAAGCACCTCACCACAATATTCCAGGACAAAGGTGTTCCTGCAAAACATAAGTCCAGACAATAAAACACTTCTTGCTAGGGAAAAAACACATATCGTGCAAAGGGAGTGAATTTAAGGAAATACTGAAATATGGTTAACTTTAGTTACTACAATATAAAAGAACTAGTACTTAACCTGTTGATTATGTCATTTATACATGCTACCAAACTGCATATTCTTATTCTCACTACATACTAAAAGATTCAATTCTGAGTTAAATATCACGAAAACAGTGCTGCAGCTGAGAAACTGTTCTGAAGAAATCTGGAGGTATTAGAAACTTAAGGTTCTTAAGAGGCACCTTAAACAAACACAGTAGTCTATCTTCTGGAAGGTATCTTAGAATGTTACAAAACCAAACTAATTATCTCCTCAGATTGATTCCATGACTTCCCGTCTAGCAATTATCATTACTGTGGTGCCTTTTGGTTACCTGAAATCTTTAGTTTTCTTTTTTTTTTTTTTTTTGGGGGGGGGGGGGCATCACTGCCCTCTGGTGGTCATGGGGGCTACCCAGTTTTGCTCCTGGAGAGCTGCTACTGGATTTGAACTGCCAAGCCAATGGGCTGCAGTCCCGCAGTCAACCATTACGCCACCGGGGCTCAGCCCTCTTCAGTTTTCTTTCTTTGGCTATTTACCTCTCTCTTCATTGAAGAACATGAAATGCTCAGTTTTCTTTAACTCTTTTAAAGTTTATTCTTGCTAATTCTTGCTAATTCTTCCTTCTCTCACACCTCCTTACAGGAAAATGCCTCACACTCTGCTTTCCTTCCTAAGTTTGACCCAAATGACCTATCTAGAATCGCTATTGTTGAAAGGGGTGGTATTTTGTTTAGAGAATAATAAAGGTATGTAAATGATGGTGAGATAATTTGGAAAAACTGCAAAAATGATTGCCCAACTGGAAAATATAACTAACATCACTGAACTGTGCACATAGAAATTAAAGCAACTACTGTTCTGTAATACAAAATTTTTTGTTTGTTTGTTTTGTTTTGTTTGTTTTGGGCATCACTGCTCTCCGGTGGTGGGAGTAGGAGGCCCAGCCCCACTGCTGGAATTGAACCTCCGTCCCAGTGGGCCGCAGTCCCGCGCACAACCACTACGCCACCGGGGCTCAGAGTCAAAATTTTTTAAAGAATGAGAAAAATACTATTAAAAAGAAAGAAAATGAGCTAAGTCCTGGTGGCGCAGTGGTTGTGTGCTGGACTGCGGCCCACAGGTTTGGCAGTTCAAATCCAGCAGCAGTTCTCCAGGAGCAAGGCTGGGCCTCCTACTCCCACCAGGGCAGTGATATGAAAAAAAGAAAAAAGAAAAAGAAAAAGAAACCTTAAAAAAACAAGATTATAGATTCTACAGTGGGTGTAAATGTGTTTGTGCAGTAATCTATTACAAATACGCTAGGCCTCAATAATCAAAACTTGACTATTCATGGGCAATCCTCAAAAGGCAAGATTACATCTTACATGGATACTGTAGAATGACCACATGGTTTAAAGTCCTACAGTGTTCACTTTCCACTTGTGGACACAGTCCCCATCCTTGAGAAGAAAAATGCCATGTCTTACATCACATGCTGCTCTATGGATTAGATGTAATGCCACACATAAAACATAAATTATTAACTCACAATTTATATAATCCCCCCACGTACTATACAGACAATTCTTGGGGGGAAGGGGGTCTAATAGTCAAAATAGTCTTGAAGAAAAATAAAGTTGGAGGACTCACACTTCTAATTTCTTACCTCCAAATAATAACAAACCAGTATGGGAAAGGCATAAGAAAAGATATACGGACCAATCGACACAATGAATAGAAAATAAACCGAGTGATTCTTTGACAAGGATGCCAAGTCACTGAATGAAAGAAGACTTGTCTCTTCAACAAATGGTGCTGGAACAAATGGATAGTCAATCATAAAAGAAATTAGACCACTACCTCAGATAATATATAAAAATTACCTCAAATCTATCAACAGACTAAGTATAAGCATTAAAATTAAAAAACTCTTGAACAATTTATATAACGAAAATGCTTCCAACCTATTTTCAACAATGAAGGAAAATAAGAGCAAATATTCATGATTCTATTATTAGGCAATGAGTCTAAAATATGACACCAAAAGAATTAGGAACAAGAAAAAATATGTGCTATGCAAATCATCAATTTATTAAGGGTCCAGAATACATAAACCGAAAAACCAAACTCACTGCCATCAACTTGTGAGTTTCTGAGACTGTAACTCTTTTTTTTTTTTCTTTCTTTCTTTTTTTTTGTGTGGCATCACCGCCCTATTGGGAGTAGGAAGCCCAGCCTTGCTCCTGGAGAGCTGCTGCTGGATTTGAACTGTCAACCCTGTGGGCCGCAGGAGACTGTAACTCTTTATAGGAGAAAAAGCCCCATCTTTCTCCTGTTGAGCCTTTTGTGGGAAGGGGGACATTTCAAACTGCCGACCTTGAAGTTAACAGGCCACGGTATAACCACTAGCTCACCAGTGCTCTTTAGAATATATAAAGAACTCTTACAATTCAACAACAACCCAATGTAAAAAGGGACTGAACAACATGAACAAAAAGTTCTACAGAGAAAATATAAAAATGCCCAATAAATGCACAGATACTCAACATCATTATTTATTAGGAAAATACAAATTAAAACCTAACTACTAGCATAACTACTTAGGGGAAAGGAGGGAACACAGAAAATAAGTGTTGGCAAATTGTGACTAAATTGGAATTCTCACATATTGTTCATGGAAATGCAAACTAGTTTGGCCCCTAAGGAAAAGTTTGGCAGCTCCTTAAAACAATCATATGTAGAATGTTACATGACCCCATCATTTTACACCTAGATGTATGTCCTAAAAACTGGGCTGGGGTTGAGCCCTGGTGGCATAGTGGTTGTGTGCAGGACTGCGGCTCACTGGCTTGGCGGTTCAAATCTAGCAGCAGCTCTCCAGGAGCAAGGGCTTCCTACTCTCACCAGAGCAGGGATGTCCCCCACACCCACCGAATTAAAACTGGGCTGAGCCCCGGTGGCGTAAGTGGCTGAGTGAAGGACTGTGGCTCGTGGGGTTGGCGGTTCAAATCCAGCAGCGGCTCTTAGGAGCAGCGCTGGAAAGCTCCCACAACCACCAGAGGGAAGTGATGACCCCCAAAAATAAATAAAAAATTAAAAAAAAAAAAAAAGAATTAAAACTGAGAACTCGGCTGAGTCTCGGTGGTGTAGTGGTTGAGTGCAGGACTGTGGCCCACAGGCTTGGCGGTTCAAATCCAGCAGCAGCTCTCCTGGAGCAAGGCTGGGCCTCCCATTCCCAACTGAGGGTAAGTGATGCCAAAAAAAAAAAAAACCCAAAACTAAGAACTCAAAGAAGCGCATGTGGGCTGAGCCCCGGTGGCATAGTGGTTGTGTGCAGGACTGCAGCCCCCTGGGTTGGCTATTCAAATCCAGCAGCACATCTCTAGGAGCAAGGCTGGGTCTCCTACTCCCACCAGAGGGCAGTGATGTCCCCCCAAAAAAGAAGTGCATGCATAGCTATTTTCATAGTAATGTTATAAAACTAAAAAAGGGTAGAAAGAACCAATGCTCATGACAGATGAAAGAACAAAATGTGATATACACATACAATGGAGACAATCCAGGCAAACAGAGACGTAGTGCTCAAACATGCTATAATGAAGACCGCAGTTCACACACTTATCTGACCTATTCAGGAAAAAAACAAAACAGTGCACCCCCGGGAATAAAAATGTTTATAATGTAGCCCATAATCTAGAGTAAAGTGTCGGTATCTGTTTTTGCAGGTCCAGCTCACCCAAGGAGGCAGGATCACCCACCACTTTGGGAAACACTGGTGTCGGTGAACCTGCAAAACACTATGCTAAATTAAAAAAGCCACAAAATGTAACATATCTAAATATCCAGCATAAATAAATCCACAAAGACAGAACAGAGGGGCTGTTGCCAGAAATGGCAGGTGACGGTGAGACTGGGGAGAAATTGCTTTTGCTTCATGTGTACGTGGTAAGGGTTTTACTTTGCAGTCATCACTTTAAAATGGTTAATGTCATGTATTGTACATTTCATCTCAATGTATTAATATATTAAAAAATAAAAACCATAGGACACTAAATTATTCTACTTCCTGGCTGCTTTGACTCTTTACAATAAGCAGACTAATACCTCTCTGTTTCCCCATTCTCACCCTCCAAGTGTATCCACATATTTGGAGGGTTCCTAAGAATAGCTTTGCCTGAATCATTAGGATCCAACAAAATGTTTGATTTTCTTCCTAAATTCCTCTTATGTATGTGAGCTATAAACATGTTATTTGTGTATAGATCTGATGTTTAAGAAAAAGTCGGATGAAGGTAACAGACACAAAAACTTACGAGGGCAGATCCCTGGCAGCCTTTAAGCCCCAGCCTTTCTTTTCTGTGAGTATGACTTCCACATCTGCATGTTGCTTTCTCTGAAACCGTCTGTTAGAACAGTAATCACCATTCGGACACCTTGAGGAACTAAAAGGAGAAATGCGTAGAAATTAATTCTTCAAAGCAGCAAAAGAACTACAAGCCTCTTTTAAAGAATGTGCTATATAACTGTGTATCTTTTTCTGACATTAAGCAGGTGAAAAGATTTAGCGCCTCAGAAACTTTATGGAGCAGTTCTATTGTACCCTATAGGGTCACTATGAATCCAAATGAACTCACTAACAATGAGTTCGGTTTGTTTGTTTTTTAAATGGCAAAAACCAACATATGAATGAGTCTTCTTAGCTTTCATTCTTTTAACCATGATGGTAATTCCTCTGAACCAAGTGTCTGAGGATCATAACCACAATACTACTATCATCCAGCCATGACAAGAAAGGCCTGTCTCTAACTTGCATGTCTCCAACACATTTCCAGACTTCCCATAAGCCTCTACCAATCCTGACAACTCTGAAGAGTTCATTTCTTTCCTATCCTGGCGCTTCCTTACATTCCACTCGAGTAACCATTTCCTTGGGCTTTTGGGTGCAGCTATATGCACTATAAAGTGATACAGGTCTTCTACAAAGGACCCTACACAGTAAAAATTAAAAACCAAACATTCCAAAGCTGACAGCTACAAACAAAAGCTTTTAGTATTATTGATTCACACTACAAGTGAAGTTACACAATTATTTCCAGTACATTGTTGAATTTTACAAGCTGTAAAAAACATTTTTATAGAGACTCCAAAGGCAGGTTCACTTTAAAGGGTAGTCATGGGAACCTTGCAGGAGGTAACAGGATTTACGGCAGAAACTGTAAAGGATACAGGTAGACAAAGAGAGCCTCTGCACAAACAAGAAACAAAACATACTATGGAAAAGTGGCTGAAACTAAGCTAAGTATACGTGGTAAGCGAGGGAGGATGCAGATTCTGAATACTTGTTTAACTGTATCATGAAAACAACAGGAAACTACTAAAAATTTGGAAGGGAAAATAAAACGAAGAAAGCAAGGCTGTTCTTCACATTTGTTTCATAAGGATGACTGAAAAGTTCATAGGAATGCAGACGCTCTGGGCAGCAATGCCAAGTTAGGAGGGCAATTCCTGTGTCTCCTCTTCTCATGGGTGTGCCCATATAAACACCTGTTTTCTATTATATGTCTACAAATTTTATTATTACTCATATACAGGAGAAAGGCTAAGCTTTTCTTTTCAGTAATAATTCTTTTTAGTGTTAGAAAGAATTCCATTTAAAAAACAGAAGGAATTCAACAAATGACTAAGCAAAGCAAAACCTTCTAATTTATCACTTACCATTCAATCATTAGGAGGCGATTAAGACAATCTTCCCCGCATGCTATTTCACCTTGAGCTCTTTCATCTTTAGAAAGGGGTGCACACTCACACTGCATTCGCTTAATATCCCGATGAGATTTATTCTTCTTTCTAGTAAGTAAAATTTTAGTTTCAAAATGGTTAAGTAACTTTCCTGGCCACAGTATAACGTCTATTATCAAATATGGGCTAAGTCCAATTAGTTTCATCACTCTTATAAGTTAACCATTCAAAAGGGAAAAATATCGAATCATCAGTACTTGTGAGACTGAAAACACTAAATACCGTATTGCAATTTTTAAAAAAATGAGACAGGCAGCCTTAGACCTAGAAGAGCTCATGTCTATCATCTTTGAACTCAGTTTTTAATTCCTAAGCCCATGAGTCAAAATCTGAGACATCCCATGTGTTAGTTATACAGAACTTAGGGTATAACTGGTAGTTGGAATTACATTTCAGAATCAGTCCTCATGTGTGAGCAAACAGTGGAGGTACATGATTGAGAAGAAAAGGATTGGTGCCAGGAGGTGGAGGGAAGGTGGGGTAGAAAGGGAGAACCAATTACAAGGATCTACAGATGACCTCCTCCCTGAGGAACAGACAACAGGCAAGTGGGTGAAAGGGGACATCGGACAGCATACGTTATGACAAAATAATAATGATTTATAAATTATCATAGGTTCATGAGGGAGGGTGAGCGGGGAGGGAGGGGGAAAAAAAGAGGAGCTGATACCAGGGACTGAAATAGAAAGCAAATGTTTTAAGGATGATGACAGCAACAAATGTACAAATGTGCATTTTCTAATCAAATCTTAGCTTGTCTGTCAAATAACACCATGTCGGCAACTATGTTAAAATACATACTGAATAGCTAACGGGGGGAAAATTAAAAGAAAGGCAATTAAATAGGTAAGGTTTCAGAGGAGTAAGTTATCCCAATAACAGACTGACTTTAGATATAAGAGAAACTGTCGAATTTGATTATGTTCATGAAAGCCTGTAACAGAATTTGCAAAAAATGAAAATGTCATTAGCCTTTTTGGGTTTTTTTTTAAACCTCTTTAAAAGTTTAAAAAAAAAAAGGAACAGATTGGAGACTAACATTTCCTTCTTAAAATGCGTACAAAATTATGAAGTACTCTTCAACAGCTGTCCCAAGTGGCTAACTCTAATCCACTGCTTTAATCTTCAACGTAAGGTTTACTCTAGTTTCAGTTTAAGTGTGTTGTGACAGTTTCAACTAAGTGTAGGTACAAAGAATGACTCATACAAAGTCATTCATGAGCATATGGATATGCTCGGTCTGAAGAATGATGACTAGAGGAAGAAAAAGTATCTATTTATAAGTTTATACTTAAAGAACTCTAATTTTGAAGCAATGGGTTTGTTTGCTTCCCACCCACTCCCCATATTGCGCCAGAAAGATTAAGACTAAAGGGGAGATTATTGCAGGACAGCCTATTTTCATTAAACATAAGGAAATAATTTACACTTCATTTATACTAGTGGTGTTCTATATACTTCCCACCCCAAGAGTCCCTTTCCAGAATCAAAATTCTATGTACATAGTCTGATATGCACCTTAATCTTAATATCTTTGTTGAATGAACCTGGAGTTACCTTGATTGGTTCTGTTTATGTAAATTCCATCAATCTACTCAAATAATCCTTAAATGTATTCATTTAAATTTAAACTCAATTTATAACTAGATGTTCATAAATATATCAGATTCTCAATATCATTTTTAAAAGAAAGGGGATTAGTTCCTAATGGAACCTAATTATTTAAGCCAGTCACTTTACACACAGCCAATTTCTTTATTTAATAAAAACTGAGAACGTTAAAAGAGATGATGACTATACATTGATTCTCATATGCACAAATTTTTCCAAAAAGCTGACAGATAAATAAGAAAACACAAAGGGGCAAAAAAATTTGAAAAAAGTTGGAAAATTGAGCTAAAAGATAATGGAATTTTTCCCCTTTTAAAAATCTCTTTGCGGGCTGAGCCCCGGTGGCATAGTGGTTGTGCGCGGGACTGCGGTCCACTGGGACGAAGTTTCAATTCCAGCAGTGGGGTTGGGCCTCCTACTCCCCCTACCGGGAGAGCAGTGATGCCCCCCCCCAAAAAAAAAAAATCCCTTTGCGGGCTGAGCCCCAGTGGCATAGTGGTTGTGCACGGGACTGCGGCCCACTGGGACGGAGGTTCAATTCCAGCTCCACAGGGGCAAAGGCTGGGCCTCCTACTCCTACCACCAGAGGGCAGTGATGCCCCCCCCCAAACAAAACAAAACAAAACAAAACAAAAATCCCTTTGCTTTTTTTTTTTTTTGGGGGGGGGGCATCACTGCCCTCAGGTAGTGGGAGTAGGAGGCCCAGCCTTTGCTCCGTGGAGCTGAAATCGAACCTCCGTCCCAGTGGGCCGCGGTCCCGCGCACAACCACTACGCTACCGTGGCTCAGCCCCTAAAAATCCCTTTGTATAGATTTAAAAAGGAGGGTGACGAATTCTTTCTAAATGCTATTTTAAAAGAGATGAAAGTTAAGGTTGACTGAGAAGCTCTCACTCTTAACCTCATTCCATTTGATTTAATGTAAAAGAATTATGGTCAACCATTTTATATCTTATTTCTAAAATACATTATGCTACAGCCAAATTTAATGTGTTAGCAAAAGACTATTTAAAGAGATAAGGAAATTACGTGTCAGTACAGTTCCTGCTTTATAAAGTTCTGTAAGATGCTTTGTTCTGCCCATTTTTTAAAACAATAGAGTAGGGAAGGAAAGCAAATCTAACCACTTTTCCCTTTTCTAAGAGTAGGCTGCTTTGTTGGGGTTTTGTTTCTGTTTGTCACACTTTCACACGCAAAAGGAATTAAGAGAAAAATTGACTTAAATTACACTTTTGGAATCAAAGATAAATGAAACATGAAAAAACAGATATTCCCTTTATGCCACCATATATAAATAAATAAATATACAAATAACGATTAATGGACTTGCTGAGCCCCAGTGGCGTAGTAGTTGTGCGCGGGACTGCGGCCCACTGGGACGGAGGTTCGAGTCCAGCTGCACGGAGCAAAGGCTGGGCCTCCTACTCCCACCACCTGAGGGCAGTGATGCCCCCAAAAAACAAAAACAAAAACAATTATGGACTTAATTTATATTTTATCACACTACATTTTATATGGCTAGATTAAGAGACTGAACTGTGAAAAGGTTACTTTTTCAAAACGAGGTTAAAAATTTCCAAGCAAGTATTAAGTTAGGCTTACCTCTCTGTTAAATAAACATTTTCTTCAATAAGATCAAAATAGCACGGCATCTTTCCCTGCTTGGCACACTCCTTCCACCGCTGGGGGTCCCTGAAGTCATCCATGACACAGGAAGGTGCAAACAGGGCAGAGCCTGGAGGTGCTGCTGTCTCTCCGGGTTCTACCTCCACTCGAACTTTCTTTCTGTCCTGAAGCTCAGCCTCACTTTCAGAATCACTCTCCAGTTCCTGCCTCCTTTTTTTAAGAGGCCCTCTGTCTTTCATGTCATTTCTTTCTAAGCTTTTTGTAAGATCTTTCTTTTCGTTCACTGCTACAGGGTCCTTAATGGAATTGCTGCTTATTTCAGGTGCTTGCACTGACCCCCTATCCTTCTGCTGAATGGACAGAAGAAATCTGCTGGGTTGATTTGAAAAGTGAGACCCACCACGTTGATCCCAACTCTCCTCTTCTTCGCGGTCATCTGTTAGAGAATCTGGTACCTGCCCTTGAATTCGGTCATACACAACGCCACTTCCAGGAGGTCTGCCTGCCGACCTTGGATCCCAGTAGCCATTGCCTTGCCAGTAACTACGTGCCCCACCGTAATGTTCTGCACTTTGGTGATACTTGTGTCCGCCACAAGCTCCATAGCTGCTGTCAGGCTGCTGATAGGTGGTAGTGGGCTTTTCTGATTGAGTGAAGTCCCACCCCACGTTTCTAAGCTCTTCTGAGGAGTGAAAGCTCTCCACTCGAGAGATCTCACAAGGGGAAGAAAAACTCGAGTCTGTTTTCCCCAGTCTACTATCTGGCCTCGTAGGGAAAGTGGTCTGTTGCCGGGACTTACTGGGGACATCTTCAAAATCATCAGAATAAACCGGGAGCTCCTCTTGCTGCCTTGATGCTACTTTGACTGTTATTGCTTCCTCTGAACCTGGATGACCTACGTGGTCAGATTTCACATCTGGATGGCTTGTGCTATCAACCCCATCACTCTGAGAATGAGCCATTTCAGGCAAGTGATTATCTATTTGTTTTCTGTTAGACTGTGTAAAAGAACTTTCTGGGTTCTTCTCTGATCCTTTATGAGGAAAGAACTTCTCCATGTGACAGGCTTTACTTAGTATAAACTCACATTTTTCCTCATATGAATGTCTCCTTGACTCGGGTCTCTCATCTTCCCAGTGGTCGGAATAGTGTCTGTAACTTTGACTGCTCCGAGAAGAAGAAGGACTTGTTTCTTCCATAGGCAAAGTAGAATTCTTTGGCACGACCACAACAGACTGGAGCCGGTTTCTTGGAATACTGCTGTCATCGGAATCTGTGTCTTCTGAATCGCTGTCATCACTTGAACTTGCAGAGGAGCCAGAATAATCTTCATGGAGAGCCGACACAATTTCTGGGGCATTGCCACTGCTGTCACATCTTAAGGTATAAGTTACTTCATCATTGCCTCCCACGGCTAAATTCAAATTGCAAGAAGAAAACACAGTTTCTGAATCATCAGAAGTATGCACATGTCCTCGCTCTCCTTCATCTGAGGATATTTCTGGTCTTCTAGCAGGCAATGTGGAACTCCCTTCTTCGGGAACTTCTTGCAAACATTTCCCAGATAGTCCATTATTATGCCTATTTTCGCAGGACGAAAATTCTCTTCTTGAGTCAGGAAGGTCTCTATTTACATCTTCTCTTGTCTCTTCCCCTGCATGTTTTAAAAACTCTGTGCTTTTTTTAGTTATCAGCACGGCATCCAAAACGGGAGAAGTGCTCTCTCGATACTGTAAGAGAGGTAAAGGGTCCACTTCTATTCCTGGTGAAAGACTCTGAAGAGATGAAGCAATCTCTGAACTTCCTACAGGCTGACATAAATCAGCAATATGATTAACAGAAACTGAACTAGTGCTACCAACACTCTGCTTATATTCCTCACATGCAAACTTTGCAGTTTGATCTGTCATATTTCTATTACCACTTATAACTGTTGGTTCCAAATGAATATTCATAAAGCTATTGGAAGAAATTTTCATTACAGAAGTTTCAATATTTTCAGTTTCAGAATGACACAAGGAAGAGTTGTTATCATTTGAAGTACAGTATATATCTGAATCTTTGGTTCTGCAGCAAGAAACAGGTTCATTAACTGCTTTAGAATAATCTACTGCCGTATCTGGCAATGTCACAAGGTTATCTTGGCTTGGTGACAGTGGAGGTTCTGTTTCTCTAAAAGGGCTTTCTGATTTACTATGATGTGTGCAAGTAGCGTCCACGTCTTTTTCTTTACATCTAATATTCTGAAAGCCATTTGAGGAAAGCATACATGCTTTGATCAAAGGGGATACCTCAGACCCAGCCACACTATCATCCGAAGACACTAAACCAGTCTCAGTTTTAGAAGTGCAAAATGTTGCCAAATCAGATTCTGCTCCAGGAGATCCATTTATATTTAACTCTATGGGGCAGTAAGTTCTTAATTGATCGTGCTTGCCTTTAGAAAGAGAGTCCAATTCCTTAATACTTTCATGGCTATCATGTCCTATAAATTCAGACTTAATAATAAATGATTCATCTAGCTTTTTAAAAGTAGGTGAATCATTTAATTGATTTGATGGTGATAGGGACCCAGTCTTTTCTCTTTCAGGTATTTTATTAAGCATTCTTAACTCACTCCCTTTTGAACAAGGAGTCTGTAAACCAAAAGAATGAGACTGTTTGATTTCCTCACTGTATTCTGTACAACAGAAAACATTCTTCAACTTCTCAGACTTCGGTGTAGATTTTGAAGGAGTAGATCTATAATGAGAAGTGTTGCTGTCATGCTTAGCATATGATGACCCCCGTCGGAATCCCAAATCATTCGGGGGAGTGCAACACCTTTTCATTACTTCATTTTCTGAAGTCCTTTTGGATTCTCTTTCTGCTTTTGAAGAATACTTTCCTCTTTTCTCTGTCTCTGTGTAAGACGACTCCGTTTTGCAGTCCCGATCCGATTTAGAATAGGATGATGTCCGTAGGTCTCTGTATGAGGAGGAATGAGATGAGGTGCGCCTGGAGTACGTCTTCTTATACTCATCTTCTGAATCAGAACTCTCTCGGGTCCTGCTGTCAGTATGTGGCCGAGAATAGCGTGTCCTCTCGCGGTAAGGTGAACTCCGGTGGTAGCGACGATCAGAGTCATAATAATGCGATCGTTCTGATCGAGAATACGGGAAACTAGTTCGAGAGCCTCTGTCCGTTCTAGAACGAGACCTGCTCCGCCGTCGCTCTCTCTCTGACCGACATCGGGAAGACAAATACCGAGACTCCCTTTCAAGCTTTGAGTAGCTGAAATATTTATCCTCTCTTTCTGTTTTAGATCGTGACGATTTCCCTACATCTTCATTTTTCAAAGGTGCTAGGCTCTTTTTTGAATCTCTTTCCTTTTCGATGGTGGCTGCACTTTTCAAATCATGTGACCTCTGACTTGAAGAAGTCCGTACAGAATCTTCATCAGACTCTGAACCAAGAAAGGTGCCTTCAGATTGTGAAGATTTCTTCTTAGAGCCTGTTCTTTTACAGCCCAGACTACTTTGAGAACTATCTGCAATTTCTTCTTCCTTCCCAATATGGGAATCTTCTTTTTGTGAGGGGATGTCTGCTTGCTCATTCAAATTTTGAGTTATGTGTTCTTCTAAACTATTGGATACAGTGTCCTGCTTAGTGTCCACTTCTGACGATTCTGGTACAACGATGAATGATGGTTCTTTCAAGGATCTAACTGCTACATCCATGGGTGAGGGCACCGGTGCTGTCATCAGAACTGCTATTGGTGTGTGTGGAAAAACCACAGGCTCTGTAATTGGTGCTGGTGGTGAGGGTAGTGTGGCTGGGGGAGGTGGAGGTGGTGGGGGTGGAGATGGGGGTGGTGAATCTACAGTTGTCGACTCTGCGATGACTGCTGGTAACGGTACTATGGGAACAGGCGGGGATGTTACTGCTGTGGTAGTAGGCAGCGGGGGCCTGGATGTTACATGAAGCAGATGTTTCTTAAAATGGATTTTTCCCAATTCCACCCTTGATTTTGGTGGGGAAGATTCTTCTGTAGTAGATAAAGTATCTCCAATGTCCACTTTAATTTTAGGGGTAGAATCTGGTGGAAGAGGTATAGGTGAGGCATTTGGAGTTTCATTTTGCTTTTCGTTTCCAAGCGCCGTCAGAAATCGGTTCTGCAAAGTTTTTTTTGTAAGGCTGAAGCTGAATGACACCTTCTGTCGTCCCTGTTCCTCCAAATTAACTTTCGTCTTGGTGCCTTTGGGCAGAAACCGACTAGAAGCAACACCTTTGAAAATTGGTCCTTTGATGAAACCCGTTTTCTGTACATTTTCAATCTTTGCCTATAAATGAACAAAACAAACAGTGAGTGCAACAAAAAAAATACTTTCAAATGGTTTGCATCATAGTTTGAAAATAACATGTCTCCTAAGTACATAATATTATATAAACCCTTGAGGACCATCCCTCAGTTTCAATAGTGCCAGTATTTTTCTATTATTTTCTCTTAAAGAATTTTATCCAGTTTTATCAACTTTCTAAGTAAAATTTTTAATAATAAAAACCACTAATGTACGTTGATTGATTCAAACAAAAAATAACATCACAATACTGGTAATAGCTTATTCTTATGTTGGGGGGGGAAAGAATCATAATTAAACATCAGTGATTCACTGGCATTACACAAAATCACAGGGTGCTTAATAGAAATCTAAATCTGTGATTCACACTCCAAGCAATTCCAATTCAGTAAGTCAAGTGTGGTGCTGTTTGTTTTTTAAAACAAGCATCCCATGCAATATAGGTGAAGAGTAGCTTCCATCTCATTCATTTTCTGAGGAGGTAACCAAATGTAGACGAGGCCTTCTGCCTTCCTAGAAAGTATTTTCCCCTAGTATTCCCCTGCTACATCTTTGCCTGGGCCAAAACCTAGATTCTGCTGACAGTATAACATAACCCTTTAACACTACCATGTAATATTCACAGAGTTCAGAGCTATGGCAGGTTGACACTGGGTGTGTTCCTGGGTGTAGCTCTTGGCAAAGGAACTTGACAAATACCACTCTCACTGTTCAAAGTATCTCTTTCTAGCTTGCTATAAAATAAATGCCATACAGGAGTTTTGCCTTTTCTTTTTATTTTTTTAAAAACGAAAATCCTGGGGGCTGAGCCCTGGTGGCGTAGTGGTTGTGCACGGGACTGTGGTCCAATGGGACGGAGGTTCAATTCCAGCAGTGGGGCTAGGCTTCCTACTCCCACCACTGGAGAGCAGTGATGCCCCCAAAAAACAAACAAACAAACAAAAAAAAAAACGAAAATCCTCTTTGGATTTACTTTGGTTAGCAAAAACAATACTAATTTAAATCTTTTCTAAAAGTGAAATGGCATAAATCAAGTTTTCCAAAAGCAAAGGGTATCTGTGAAGAAGACCACATCTTCCATTATTTTTTAAACCACCAAAGGCTTTAAAAGTTAGAGGTGGCTGAGCCCCTGTGGCGCAGTGGTTGTGTGTGGGACTGCGGCCCACACGGCTGACAGTTCAAATCCAGCAGCAGCTCTCCAGGAGCCAGCCTGGGCTTCCTACTCCCACCAGGGCAGTGATGCCATACACACATACACACACACACACACACACACACACACACACAAATTAAAGGCATAGTCCAGTGAAGAGAAATCAACAGCCACAAAACGAAGGCTAAGTTTAAGACATTACACGTGCCATCATTAAGACTTTCATACCTTTATCAACTTTAAGTAAGAAAGTAGTTTCACAGGTTATTAATGAAATAGTAATTTTCAAATACTTTAACAGAATCTACTTTTCAAATGAAATCTTATATAGAAGATCAATATAAAAAACAGGTAAATGTCCCCTAGAGTTGCCATTTTCCTCTACCTTTCTTATGACTCTTGAAGCTCAATGTTGAAAAGTCATTTCTTGAGATCAGAGAACATCCATCACTGGAGTAAATTATTGTAGATCCATATGCAAAATTTAGCAAAGAAATATTTCTCAAAGTTAAATTTTGAATGCTTTCAGCTTTTGCACATTCTCAAAAATTCAGGTCAATTCTACACTCACTCAATCACTAATCAAATTACACTTACCTCATTTTCTTCTTCTCTATTGCCATTCAGCCAAGAAAGCATGCAAAAGAATAAAAAGAAATCATAAACACTTAGTATAGATTGAAATCAATGTTGTCATTTTATTATCTCTTAGGATATCTGCTATCTACAAGAACAGTCAACACACAGACTGCCCACTCCTTCACAGTCTGTTCATTCTCAGGCTATTTATTAAAGGTGATGCCATATTCTGAGGGGGGTATTAGCAATCAAAAGTGAATAAAGACTCTTCAAAGGCCTACTCAAAACAACGCACACTGCCGTTGCGTTCATGCTGACTCACAGGGGACCCTGTAAGTGACCCTGTAAGGGAACCCCATGAATTTCCAACATTTAAAAAGCCCTTCTTTCTCAGAGGGCTTGTTACAGACCTTTGAGGATTGCAGACCAATCAATAACCACTACATAGCCATTCCTGTGAACTACAAAGTACAAAGAGTAAGATAAGTAACTCGCATAGTGGTAATTTTGAAACAACATGGAAACTTTCCTAAACTAGACATGACAATGAAATGTTGAAGAATAAGTACTAAGGAAACCGTAAATAGTTCTATTCAGTCAGGTTTCTCATGTTTTATCTTCTGAATCCGTGTTTTTCAATTTTTACTTTTATTTTTGTATTCATTCAACAGTTACTTTGCTGAACTCAAGAATACACACTACTTTCCAACAATGTGTGACTCTCAGAGCTCATTGGGGGTTTCTTGTTTTTGTTTTTTGTCAACAAAGGCAATAAATCACACAGTATCCTGAAGAAACAAACTCAAAGTCTGGTGACCTAATCAAAAGTCAACCAGCGATTTGATATAATCAGGAAAAGAAGTAAATATACATAATTCTCATGAATATAAATGTTTAATTAAGTAGAAAAACCAGTAGTCTCCATTTTAGAAAAGCAAACAAAATTTTATTTTGTCAGAGCCCAGATATCAAGCAGTTCAACACCTCACTTATATGAAGAATAATGTACAATTTAAAAAAAAAAAAGTCAACCAGTGAACTATGACGTGTTGAGAAACCACGTGCCTGGAGAAAGGGATAACATAAAGGGGCCTTAGGCTATATTTGGAATTAAAAGACAATGGAATTTTCCATAAGTTTTTTGAAGTCCCTTCATTTTTTACTCTGTAGACTATGTGGCAATAATGGAGTACAACAATCTGTTGTGAATGCCCCCAACTCAAATATGCAAAAGTCCTTTCCCAAACACAGACCTGATTCTATCATAATTCCATCCACTCAACAGAGCCTGTGGTCAGCATTAGGGGCAAACAAGTTGGCAATACACGGGTGAGACTGAAGTAGTGCCGATGTTAAATAAGTTCTTCTACTCTGATACCACTGAAAACTAACAGATGTAATCTGTGGACCACAGCACTTCACTATTTCTGTGATGTACATTTTCCCCTTATAATACTTCTTAAATAAGGACATAATGAGCTATCGATGGCATAATTTATCTTTTTTCCCTTTTACTGTTCATAAAATCATAGTGATAAAAAAAATCATAGTGATCTTTAGCCTGTGGGATATTAGATTTGATTATCCTATAACAATAGCAAGTGAGATGTTTTCATAACATTTAAATATGTAACATTTAATTAAAATGTATCTGATACCAAAATTATAATTTATATTTTTTAAAATATATTTTCGTTGTTATATATATTGATAACTATGGAAGTAAAGAATAAAAACAAAAATAATTTTTTCCTGAAATTAAAAATTCTCGAATTATATAGGGTTATATTAGTACTATGTAAAAAATTTTAAGAACATAAAATGTGCCAGATGTCCAACCATTCAGAGTTAACTATCATTCACGTTTATTATTTGTCAGAAGTGAAAGTTCATTTCAAAATTCAGAGATCGCAAGACATTTCTCAGAATTTTAATAGCATGCTGGTAATAATACAAGCACATAAAACAAATGTTGGATATTTAATAGAAAATAACAGAATTCTCCCATCACAAAATGAATGCCAATATATAAATGTGAGTGAACATTCTCCCCAAAACACTTTGTTTCATATAGGATCATGTACCTCACCCTATGTCAGAAACAGAGCGGGGAAGCAAGCAAGGTATAAAGACCACAGAAAAAGAAGTCATTAAAACCTACCGAGGAGGAGTGATTACAAAAGATCTTTTTGTTTTGTTTTGTTTTGTTTTGTTTTGGGGGGGGGGGGGCATCACTGCTCTCCGGCGGTGGGAGTAGGAGGCCCAGCCCCACTGCTGGAATTGAACCTCCGTCCCAGTGGGCCGCAGTCCCGTGCACAACCACGACGCCACCGGGGCTCAGCCCTACAAAAGATCTTATAGGTGAACAAAGATAAAGTTAAATTTCAAAATAAAGCAAGTATATCCTTTAGGACCTCAATTTATTTATTTATTTATGCACACCTGGACCTCATTTTTTTATCTTAAACCATTAACTGAAAATTAGAGGAATCAAATAGGGCAAAAGACTTGAAGAAAATGCAAACATGAAGAGCAAAAGAGGAAACAGAGAAATACAGACTGTAATCTTCACGGTCACAGTGCTGGACAGTGCCCGTTTATAATGGAGCTCACCCGCAGTTGTTCTGCTGCTGACAGTATGCAGCTATCCAGATGTCACTCAGAGGTTAGCGAAGTAATCCAGGAAGATGGAGGGATGAGGAGAGCAAGAGACATAGGGTTGAAAGGACCTGCCAAGAACATGACGTCTAAGAAGAAGAGTTTAGGTAAGTGGGTAAGGTAATATTTTAGAGGTATGGTACACCCCCAAGAGATGGCAAAACCTGGGAGTGTGGCCAAATGAATAGCTACTGGAGCGAAAAGGTGGGTCAAAGGCTTTTCTGAAGAGGTTAATTATGAGGTTATTATCATTAGCAGGAATTCGCTTTAACTGTTGTCAACTGAAGACTATTTACGTAAATATTATCAGGATACATTCTATGTTGAAAGAAGGGTGCTTGTGAATAAGGCTGATAGGACAAGGGTATGAAAATCAGAATTGAGAGTATTAAGTTCCCTGTACCTACTGCCATGAAAAGTAAAGATGACTTGTAATAATAAACATTCAACTCCAGATGTTGTTTCTTCTCCTGAAAAGCTCTAAGAAAAAAAATCCAGAGATAAATAGCAGTCAACCCTACACACACACACACACACACACACACACACGTGGCTATCCTTAACTATAATTAAAGAATGTCCGTTACTCCATGTTGTCAACATGACAGCATATGTGGAAAAAGACTTGGTTAAGTGATATGGCAAGCTCCAAGAATCAAATGGCATATGACCAACCAATCATGTCCCAGAGTAGGACACCAGAAGGTAAGGCTTCCAAAAAGAAGGCCTGGCATGAGAGAGATTTGGGGTCTATTCATAAACATGAAAATGTTGTAACCTATTCTGGATACCATGTCACACAGAATTTGTTATGGTTAAATGAAGATGTTTTTATTTACCCTAGAAAAGATTCAAAGAACATCGCAGTTGAATTCAAACATCAGAAAGCTAAACTCAGAAGTTGGAATAGCTTGTGTTTCCAAAAGTCAGAACAGCAAGCAGTAACTAAAAGTTACAGAAATGATAGCATCTTAGAGCTTTTAAATAAAACATTTTTATCTTTTTTTTTGTTTTTTTTTGTTTTGTTTTTTTTTTGAGGCATCACTGCTCTCGGTGGTGGGAGTAGGAGGCCCAGCCCCACTGCTGGAATTGAACCTCCGTCCCAGTGGGCCGCAGTCCCGCGCACAACCACTACGCCACCGGGGCTCAGCCCAAATAAAACATTTTTAATTCATTTTCTTTAATTTAAAAAGTTATACCCAAGGGCCCTTTTTATTATCGCAATACACAATGAAAATTAGGCTTTTCTTCCAATTTCTATTAAATTTGCAGCCTTTCAAAAATCATGTGTGTAACAAGAGTCTAAGATCTCTCTTTTTTTAATAGGGGGTAGTGTACATCATTTGGCACCTTATTTTTCTCTACTCAAAGCCTTGGAGATCATTTCATTAGCACCGTATATAAGGGTAGCTCCACAAAGATAGTAACTTTTCAGGTTTTTAAGTCTTTAGTATTGTGTGTGTGTTATGCGTCACTGAGAAACCCTGTGTACAACAGCAAAAACACTGCCTGTCCTGCACACTAATTCCCACAACTGTTAGGCTTCAGCCTATTGTGACAACCAGTGTCACACTCCAGGCTCTAGCTTCTGCCATCTTCTGGAATGACTAGTCTCTGAAGAGCAGTGGCAGAAGAGGAAAGCCTCCTGACGAGATGAATTGACACAGTGGCTCCAACAATGGGCTCAAACCAAACAGTTGTGAGGATGCCTCAGGACGGGCAGGTGCTCCTTCTGCTGTACACAGGGATGCCGTAAGTCAGAACTGACTCCCCAGCACCTACCGGTAACCTTTCTTGAGAAGACGCACAAAGTACATGAGATGAAACCTCACTTCTAAGGAGCACTCTGTATTTCCTCCAAAGAAATTTGTTCTTCGGGCAGCCCGTGGTACTTTCAAAATTATTCACCAACACTAAAACTTAAACCCATCCATTTTCCGGAGATCCTCTTTATTCTTCTTCATCCAGCTGACATAGGCATGTAAAGTCACTCAAGTTCCACGGCGGGGGTCCCAGGCACTCTAAGGCTTTCCCCTGGAGTCCAACTCAGTGATTCTATACAGGGTTTCCGAGGAGCACATGGTCTCCTTCTCCCATGGAGCAGATGGTGCTAGCAAGCAGTCAACAATTGTGCAACAGCGCCACCAGGGCTCTATGGCCAGAGCGTCTCTGCACTTAAACAGGTCTTGTGAATCAGACTGGTCCAGTGCAATTGTTGTGTGATTTTTTTCCCCAATAATTTTATTGGGGTCTCTTACAGCCCTTATAACATTCAATACATCATTTGTATCAAGCATATTTGTACACATGCTGTCATCTTCATTCCCAAATAGTTTCCACTTGAGACCTTGCTATAATAAGTTCCTCTTTCCCCCTCTTTTTCACCATTTTACTTTATTGGGGGCTCATACAACTCCCATCACAATCCATACATACATTAACTGTATGCAGACCACATTCACACACTTGTTGTTATCATCACTCTCAAAACATCCTCCTTCCACGTAGGCCCCCAGTACCACCTCATTTTATTCGAGGGTCTTACAAGGTCTTACAACATTTCATACATCAGTTGTATCAAAGCATTATTTGTATAATAATTTTCTACGCATTTACTTTTTTTTTTTTTTTTTTGGTGGGCATCACTGCCTCTGGTGGTCGTGGGCGCTACCCAGTGCCACTCCTGAGAGCCGCCACTGGATTTGAACCGCCAAGCCTGCAGGCTGCAGTTCCGCACTCAACCACTTACGCCACTGGGGCTCAGCCCCTAAGCATTTACTTTCTATGGAACCCTTGGTATCAGCTTTTCCCCCTCCCCCACTTTCCACCCTCATGAACCCTTGATAAATTATAAATTATTATTTTTATATCTTACACCAACCGCTGTCTCCCTTCACCCATGTTTCTATTGTTCATCTCCCCCCTCACTCCCAGTCAAGCATGATAAAATCCTGGACTTCAATCTTCTCTCTGCTTATCACAACGTTGTCTATTGGTTCCGTTGTGAAAATTTGGGTTTCTTAACACTTTAATCCATACTGAAAGCTTAAATCTTTGATGTTCATCATCAGTAAGTGCTTCAAGTCCTCTCAACTTTCAACAAGCAATGTTTTGTCATCAGCTTATCACAGGTTGTTATTGAGTCCTCCCTCCAATCATGGAGGAAAATTTTCCTCATATAGCCCCGTTTCTCAGATTATTTGCTCAGCATACAGATTGCATAAGTATAGTGAAAAGATACAACCTGGATGTACACCTTTTCTGAATTTAAACCATGTGGTACTCTCTTGTCCTGTTCCCAACTAATGCCTCTTGGTCTAGTCCAGGTTCTTCATGAGCACAGTGAAGTGCTCTAGAATCCCCATTCTTCTAAATGTTACACACAATTTGTGACGATCTACATAGTCCAATGTCTGCATAGTCAAAACACAAAAATCTTCCATTTTTTCTATTAGCTAAATCCACCTAACATATTAAACAGTGATCTCTCTTTCCATGTCCTCTTGTGAATCCAACTTGAATTTCTAGAAGATCCCTGTCAATGTACTGCTACATTTACAACTGTTCATAGGCAAATTAAAGCAATTCCATGAAAACCAAAATATAACCTGGAGTAGGTGCCACCAGAAGTATGAGAACATTTCAGGAAAAGAGCTAATGAATTGAACACTAATGACAAAAGCCCTGACGAATTGTAGAGTGACATAACGAACACATACAGAAAAAGAAAGAATACATACACGAAGAAAACAAAACTCAGTGAAAAAGACAGGAAAGACAAAAGCAGATGTCAGAAGAGACTGAAACTTGCTCTTGAATGAGGATCATAAGGAAATGGAAGAAATGATGAGATAAAATAACTAGACAGACAATTTCAAAAGGCAGCTTGAGAATATAAAGTATTAAAATAAAATGCGAAGATCGGGGTTAGAAAGTTAAAATAACATATTCACCATATCTTATGCAGAAAGAATCGAAGAAAGAAATCAGACCTCGGAAACCAATTATAAGGCTCTACATATAACCTCCTCCCTGGGGATATGGGCAACAGAGAAGAGGGTGAAAGAAGACTTCAGACATGACAAACTACAATATGACAGTAACAATTTATAAATTATCAAGGGTTCATGAAGGAGGAGGGAGGAGCAAGGGAAGGGGAAGATGAGGAGCTGATACCAAGGCTTATGTAAAAGCCAATGTTTTGAGAATGATGATGGCAACATATGTGTTTGACATACAATGGATATATGGATGGATTGTGATAAGAATTGTGTAAGCCCCCAATAAAATGATTTTTTAAAAAACCGGGCCTCAAGTTACAATCCTGAAGGATCCCATGGGCAAAATAGTGAACTAGGGAGAAGGCATTAAAAGAAGGTGGAAGGGGGCTGAGCCCCGGTGGTGTAGTGGTTGTGTGCGGGACTGCGGCCAACTGGGTTGGAGGTTCAAATCCAGCAGCAGCTCTTCAGGAGCCAAGCTGGGCCTCCTACTCCCACCACCAGGGGGCTGTGATGTCCAAAAACCAAAGTAAAAAAAAAAAAGGAAGGTGGAAGAAATACACATTTTCCTTATACCAAAAATGAGTGGTCAACCAACTATGTCAAGAAGTTGTATATGGTATGGAATCAGTAGTACTGAAAGAAGTCCACTTCTTTCAGTGAAGGAGTTAAAGAAAAATAAGGCTTCAAGAATTGAGAAAATAGTAACTGAAATATTTCAATAAGTTAATGAGGCACTAAAATCACACTCATTCATTTATGCCAGGGGTGCTCACACTTTTTCAGCATGCGAGTTACTAACAAAATGTTCAAGTCGAAATGACCTATCAACTACAAAAATGCAAAAAGTATTTTTATTTATTTCATTTATTCATAAATGCATAGAGAACTCTTTATATGTACAATGTACGTATATGTACCTTGCATAACCGCATGGGTCCATATTGCACAGCATAACACAATTAGCTATGTACATTTTTAAAAATCATTTTATTGGGGGCTCATACAACTCTTTTTTGGGGGGGGCGGGGGGGCATCACTGCTCTCGGTGGTGGGACTGCTGGAATTGAACCTCCGTCCCAGTGGGCTGCAGTCCCGTGCACAACCACTACGCCACCGGGGTTCAGCCCGCTCATACAACTCTTATTACAACCATACATACATTCATTGTAGGCAAAGCACATTTGCACATTTCTTGCCATCATCCTTATCAAAACATTTTCCTTCTATTTAAGCCCTTGGAATTAGCTCCTCAAAGTCCCCTCCCTACCTGTTCCCTTTTCTTCACGAACCCTTGATAATTTTTTGCAGCTGCCTGTGGTTTAGAACTGTGACCAGACGAATCGCAGCCCAACTCGTAATCACTATTCCATCAGGGTTCCCTTAACCCTTGATCATTTATAAGTTATTATTTTGTCATATCGTACACTGATACCTCCCTTCACCCACTTTTCTGTTGTCCCTTCCCCAGAGAGGAGGTTCTATGTAGATCCTGGTAATCAGTTCCCCCTTTCTACTCCACCTTCTCTCCACCCTCCCGTTAATGCCACTCTCACCACTGGTCCTGAAGGGATCATTTGTCCTGGATTCCCCATGTTTCCGGTTCCTCTCTGTACTAGTGTACACCCCCTGGTCTAGCTGGATTTGTAAGGTGGAATTGGGATCATGATAGTGGAGGGAAGGAAGCATTTAAGAACTAGAGGAAAGTTGCATATTTCAATGGTGCTATCCTGTACCCTGACTGGCTCGTTTCCTCCCCTCAACCCTTCTATAAGGAGATGTTGCTTCCCCCACAGATAGGCTTTGGGTCCCAAATCTGTACTCCCCTTCATTTATAATTATATAATTTTTAGTTCTTTGATGCCTGACACCTGATCCCTTCGATACCTTGTGGTCACACAGGCTGGTGTGCTTTTTCCATGTGGGCTTGAGCTAGATGGCCACTTGTTTACTACCTTCAAGCCTTGGAGACCTCAGATGCTCTATCTTTTGATAGCCAAGCACCATCAGTTATCTTCACCACTTTAGCTTATGCACACCTTTGACTTCAGTGAGCGTGTCCAGAAGGTGAGCATTATGAAATGCCAATTTAATAGAACAAAGTGTTCTTGCATTCAGGAAGACTTGAGTGGAGGACCAATGCCCATCTGCTCTCTTAATACTAACCCTATAAGTATATGTACTTAGACCTATTTCCCAAGATATATATTTACCTAGGTACATGCCTGTATTTAAATCTCTATAAATGTCCTTTGCCTCCCAGTTCTTTCCTCTATTTCCTTTTACTTTCCTGTTGTCCCACTATCATGTTCAGTCTTCATTTGGGTTTCAGTAATTCCTCTCATACCCACCTTTGTCACTGAGTTTACTCTGATGACTTGCACTAATGGAAGGAGTCAGGGATGCATAGTCCAGATAGTACCTGCTGACAGCCAGTCTCAAGCATACTTCCAAATTATCATCAGTCATGGTGGAATGGTACTTGGACTTGATGATGCTATGTGGGGAAAGGCTGACTCACATCAATAAGCAGAGCTGAATAACGAAGTCAAGGAGGTAGCACATTTCTCATGTTTGGGTACTTTCCCTCTGCGACTAAGTTCCATAACTGTTCATGCACTCTCTACTTGAGCTGAATGTCGGCTTGTAGTGTCAAACTCTCCCATTCCATATAAAAGTGACTTTTTTTTTTTGGTGGGCATCACTGCCTCTGGTGGTCGTGGGTGCTACCCAGTGCTACTCTTGAAAGCCACCACTGGATTTGAACCTCCAAGCCCACAGGCCGCAGTCCCGCACTCAACCAACTTAAGCCACCGGGGCTCAGCCCCAAAAGTGACATGTTTTTGTCTTCTTACTTGGTCCAGTTCCCCAACTCATTTTAATACCCTTTCTTATGTTTAGGAGGGAAAAAAACGAGGTCTAAAAATTGGTGATACCTTAGCTTGTCAGGTTTGCTGCACTTAGCGCAATTGTTTGCGCATATATTTGACACTTAAGATTGCATCTGATTGGCTGCACTATGTATCAATTGAGTGATAGGATTGAATATAGGCTTACATATATTTTTTTAAAGCCATGCAATCTACCCACACACTACATTTTTGATCGACTAGTAGATCACGATTGATATACTAAGCACCCCTGTCTTATGCAATAAATTTAGAAGGTAGCTGACTAGCCAACAGGCTGCAAGAAATTCATACTTGTACCCATTCTAAAAAAAAGGTGAACCAACAGAATAAAGAAATTTTCAAATTATATCATTAACATTATTCAAAGTAATAATTTTCTGTAGCTTATTCAACGATTGCAGCAGTACACTGATTTAGAGCTGCATGAAATTCCAGCTGGAATCAGAAGACGTCATGAAACAAACGTATCTTTTGCTGATGGAAGGGAGAGCTTGGTTGAAAACTGAATGCCAGAACAAAGCTTGTGTTTCACTGACTATGCAAAGGCATTTGATTGTACAAATCTTAACAAACCATGGATAACAGTAAGAATGGGAATTCCAGAACACTTCACTCTAAGGAACCTGACACATACCAAGAGGCAGCCCTTTAAACATTAGCAAGGAAACACTGCATCATTTGAAATCAGTAAAGGTGTACACCAAGATTATATCCTTTTACCATATTCAATCTGTATGCTGAGTAATTGAAGAAGCTGGACTATATGAAGAATAGGGCATCAGGAATGAAGGAAGGATTATGAACAACCTGAAATAAGAAGATAACACACAATCTTACTTGTTGGAGATAAAGAAGGACTTGAAAATCAAAGACTGAAGCCTTCGGTATGGTAATGAAACTCAGTGTAATGAAAATCCTCCCAAGTGGACCAATGGACAACATCATGAGAAACAGAAAAAAGCCAACATTGTTAAGGATTTTATTTCACTGAGCTCTACAAACAATGCTGTCTTCTATGTTACACAGGGATCTCTAGAGAAATAAAACCATGACACTTATTATATATAAAGTATATATCTCAAATAGCCTAAGAATTATGTATCCTAAGACATAAATAACTAATTAATCTATAGAACAGTACAAATGGCTCAGTGTAATTCACTTCCGTGAGACGGCTAGTACACTGGCAGTTCTTCAAGTCTTGAGGGCCACCAGGTGCAAATCAAAGAAAACAAATAGCTGAGTCCTCTGTAGAGCAAATCAGGTTACCTGGCCACAGGCAGCAAACAGCAAGGCAGCTCACCAACAGCCAGCCAGCTGAAAGTCCCCAGCTCTAGTAGCGTGTCAAAGCAGATCTTGAAAGAACCTCAAACTACAGCAACACAGTCTCCCCGTCAGGTGCGCCACAGGTAGCGTAGCTTGCAAGATGAGGCAGAAAACAAACTAAGGCAGCCACACACTCATCCAATCATCAAAGAGCGAGAAACCAGAAAGGTGAGGCTCAACAAACCATTTATCTCTCCGCCCTTCTATTAATCCCACATGTGTTCCTTGGCCAGGTTGGCACAATACACCTACCTATCACACCTTCCTTCTCATTCCCTAGGTTCCAGTCACTTCTTCCTGATCCAAAAATGTTTCAGGCTCTTTTCTGGCTGAAGGCCTTTTCACCAGCTATTATTTTTTTCTTTGCATGCTATTTCTCTAGATCTTTGGCTGACCACCCTTCTCAACAATCACCTTTTTATTTTTGCTAGGTCCCATTAAATCCATTTTAACTCATAGTGACAGAGCAAAATTGCCCTGTCAAGGTTTTCTAGGCCAGCAGTTCTCAATCTGTGGGACGTGACCCCTTTGGGGGTCAAACAACCCTTTCACAGGGGTCGTCCAATTTGTAACAGTAGCAAAATTACAGTTAGGAAGTAGAAACAAAAATAATTTTATAATTGGGATCACCACAACATGAGGAACTGTATGAAAGGGTCGCAGCATTAGGAAGGTTGAGAACCACTCTGGGCTGTTTTTCTGGGAGCAGAATTTGAAGGGCCAACCTTTCCCTAAGTGCTTCAGCAGTACCTGGACACAGTCTCAAAAGTCATGACACTCCACACACTATCTCCTCTGAGCTTACGCCATCACTGGTTTTATTCTTGGGAGTTATAAATGTGAAGGTTTTGTTCTGGTCTGTCTTGTTTTTAGTATAGCGTGTATTTCTTCCCACTAGAATGAAAGTTTCCTTAGGTTAAGGATTAGGTCTAATATATTCATAGTTACATTAACTGCCCAAAACACTACTTAGAACATAGAAAGTACTTGGTAAATATCTGACAAAATCCCCACCTTTCCATCTAACTAAACTTGATCTACACTTCCCCCTAAAAGACATGTCAGTAGTTAAAGAAGCTTCATCCTAATTTTTCATGGCACTCTTCATTTCATCACCTTCCTACTCTTCCAGCCACCACATAGATCACCCCAACCCTTACTCCATCCTCTTGAGCGACTACTTCATTCTCTTGCATCATCTACTTTCACCACATCTCGCCTAACCATTCCAAGTATAACTACTAAACAACAACTGCACGACTTCAGTGTCTGACAATCACAGACAGCCCTGATTGGCATTTAAGCAGCGGGCTGTTAACTGCAAGGTTGGTATTTCAAATCCACTAGCTGTTTCTAGGTAGAAAGATGAAGTTGTCTACTCCTATAAAAGTCTTTGAATTTTTTTTTTTTTTTTGGCATCACTGCTTCTGGTGATTGTGGGCGCTACCCAGTGCTGCTCCTGAGAGTTGCGGCTGGATTTGAACTGCCAAGCCCGCGGGCCGCAGTCGCGCACTCAACCACTTACACCACCGGGGCTCAGCCTGAATTTTTTGTTTTTTTTTTTTGGGGGGGGGGGCATCACAGCTCTCTGGTGGTGGGAGGAGGAGGCCCAGCCCCACTGCTCGAATTGAACCTCCGTCCCAGTGGGCCGCAGTCCCGCGCACAACCACTTCGCTACCGGGGCTCAGCCCCACAGTAGTAGTTTTATTAAAGCACTCTCTGAAATGTTATAGCAGCTTTCTTCCCCAATGTTACATTCATCAACTATTCTTACACTCCAAAATTGCTATTTTATTTTAGCATAGTTTTGACATTTTATCATGAGGAAAGCTACAAAACAATCTTATCACCTTCAAAATACTCTCCGTTACACTTAATACATTTGTCAAACCTGTGATTTCATTCTTGGAAACATTTTCCAAACTCATCTATTTGGATGGCTGACAGCACCTCTCTTTTTTTTCTTTCCCTCTTCTAAGTCATCAAATCGCTGCCCTTTCATGTCCCTCTTCATTCGCAGAAACAAATAGTAGTAGCATGGCGCTGGATCAGGTGAGCAAAAGTGTGTGGGGCAAGAGAAACATGCCAAAAACTGGCACACTGAGATGACTGCTTAGCAAGCGCATTGTCACGGTAGCAAAACCAGTCCCCTGTCACAAATCCGGCCTTTATTACCTCACACTGTTATACCGTATTTTCAGAATCTCTAAGTAGAAAGCTTGGGGGTCAGCCCCAGTGGAGTAGTGGTTGAGTGCGGGACTGCGGCCCACTGGCTTGGCGGTTCAAATCCAGCAGCAGCTCTCCAGGAGCAAGGCTGGACTTCCCACTCCCACCAGAGGGCAGTGATACCCCCAAAAAAGAAAGCTTGATTAACAGACCTAGTGGAATGAAAACTCCAAATGCACAAGTAGACATTTTCGTTATTCAGGAAGTTGATGAACACCCAGAAAGAGGTTTGTCATCAGTCGACATGTCACCTTCTTTGAAAACCAGAAAACCATTCATACACTTGAGATTTTCCTCTTAGTGCTGTCCTTGTAAACTGTGTTCAACATCCCAAGTTCCTGCAGCATTTTCCCCAAGCAGGAAACAAAATTTCACAGCCTCACAGTGTTCTCTAAAATCTGCCATCACAAAACACAAGTTTTGAGTGAAAGTTTTTACCAAAAAAAATTCACTGTGACCAGAGAGAACCTTCCCAGGTGACTGTCACTGGGTTCACTAACTCAGTGAGTTGTTCTGTGTTCACCGAGTGGGAAAAACAGGTACTACAAAAGCTCCACTCTGGCTCAGCGCAATTCCAATTTGTCTGTCTGTCTGGGTTGGGAGGGCCCTCTACCTCATAGACAGCAGTCACCTCTTTCAGATTGTTAAAGCCATTCATGCAAATGAGCTCAGAAAAAAAATCCATCTTCAAAACTGAACAACGAAAGCAAAACTCTGTGACGTGATTAAACCCTCAAACCAAAATTCACTGTCATCAGTCATTTCTGACTCAGAGTGACCCTACATATAGGTCAGGGTACAACTACTCACGGTTTTCCGAGATACTAACTCATTACAGGAGTAGGAAAAAAACACATCTTTCTTCTAAAACTAAATTCATTTAAAGTCCAAATGGACTTAAAACCTTTGGAGGTTAGACTGCCAAGAAGACAAACACATTCTGAAAACTGACAGGGAGAAAAAAAGGCTGTATTTTTCCTATCTTTCCTATAGAAAAGGCTCCATAGCCGTAAGCATTTAGAATCCTAGCAATAAGGTTTGGAAGTTCAAACCTACTAGTCCCTTCTCAGGAGAAAGATGAGAAAAATGTCTACTTTCATGGAGATTTTCAACCTCAGAAACTATGAATTAGAAGTAGCTCAATGCCTGTGGATTGGAGTTGGCGGGTCCTGTATAAATTGTATTTCACGTAACCAAACTATTGGTGGCTAATAACTCTTTATAGAAGAACTCCAACTAATAAATACAGAAGAAGTTGAGTAGGAAAACTCATCAATCTAATCGGTAGACTAAAGAATCTAAATATCAGTAGCAGCTAAAACCATTAGGTGACAGGTTGGTGGAACACGTGTTTATGGATGGAACAAGCTGACTACCCCAGAACCCACTGATCAATTTTGACAACACTAAGGCAACCATTTAATTGCTAAGGTTATATATTAAGTAAAACTACTACTAGAAGAGATTAAAAGGAACTGATAAAACAACAAGTTTCCAAAAAATATAAAGAAAAGAAAAACATGCTAAAGGTCAACCTAAGGAGGAATACAATAATAAACAGAGTATGGAAAATTCTTTAACTGATCTAGTTGATGCAACAGATAACTGTTATAAGACTATTTTAAAAATCATTGTATTGGGGACTCTACATCACTTTATCATAACACATACGTACATATACTGTGCCAAGCACCTTCGTATGCTTACTGCCATCGTCATTCTCCAAATATCTGCTTTTCAAAAACACTTGAGCCCTTGATATCAGCTTTTCATTCTTTCCCCTCCCTCCCCACCCCCACCAATCCTCAATACTTTATAATTATTCTTTTGTCATATCTTACACTACCTGATGGGTCCCATTTGCCCACTCCTCCGATGTCCATCTTCCAGAATAGGAGGTTATGTGTAATTGGCTCCCCCTCTCTACCCCACCTTCCCTCCACCCATGGGGCAACTCCACTCTCACTACTGGTCCTGAAGGGTTCATCCGTCCTGTTCCCCGAATTTCCAGTTCCCACTTGTACCGGTGTACCTCTTCCAGTCCACCTGGATTTGTGAGGTAGAAATGAGATCATGACAGTTGGGGGGAGGAAACCTTTAAAAACTAGAGGAAAGTTCTATGCTTCATCGCTAATTCAGTGCACCCTGACTGGCCCATCTCCTCTCTGTGACTCTTCTGTAAGGGGGTGTCCAAGTGCCCACAAATGGGCCTTGGGACCCCACCCTATTCTTTCCCTCATTCAGTTATAAGACTATTGCAGATTGAGATTTGAGCTCTGGTAGCCACTCATTTAGACTTTGATTTTTCTTTTTAATCTAGCAATGAAGTCCTCCTTAGCCACTTTAATCATTGAGGGAAGTATCATCATTAGATTGCTAACCACTACTATAAAGTTAATTCTAACTCATACTGAATCTTTCCAGGTTTCCCAAGTCTACATCTTAATAGCAAACTACCCCACCTTTCAAGCCCACAGCGGGTGGTGGATTTGAACTGCCAAATTCAGGGTTAGCAGTTCAATGCTTGCCTGATAGTCTATGACAAAGAATTATGGCAACCTGGCAAGAAGTTTGCCTAACTCACAGAAATAACAAAGGTTAACATGATAGAGATATATGAAAGTTGGACACTGAATAAAGACAGAAGAATCAAGGCACTTGAACTTGGTGCTGGAGAAGAATATTGAAAGTACCATGGACTGCTAGGACACACTAATCTGTCTTGGAAGAAGGCCAGAGTGTTCCTTGAAGGCAAGGACAGTGAGAGTGAGACTTCATCTTTTGGACACTGGGGGCAGTGGAGGAGAAAGCCCTCAAGGAAATGAATTGACACAGTGGCTGCAAGAAAAGAAACAAATGTGAGGATGAGCCAGGACCAGGCAGTGCTTTCTTCTCTTGTGCAGAGGGTCCCTCTGGCACCGAACAACAAGGTACTAGAAAGACTGTGACTTAGAACTAAGGGTTACTCGGCAGTTGAGTTTCATGCCACTATCTACACTGTTGAGAACATCAAAAAAAAAGTTGAAACTCTGTAGGCGCCACAACTTGTTTGTTGTGAGTTGCCATTAAATCCATTCAAGCTCTCCAACACCTTGTGTGCAAAGATCTGCTCTGTAGGGTGGGTGTTCAAGGCTTCCCGAGGGAGATCAAAGGGATCTGTGGAGGAACTTCTCGATGGGTTTGAACCACTCATCTCTGGGTATCGACTAGTGCAACTGACTAGTAACTATTTGTGTCACGCATGTACATTAGGGTTTCAAACTAAAAAAGCCACTGCCACTGTGCCAATACTGCCTCTCCGTGACCCTATAGGACCGAGCAGAACTACCACGGGGAGTTTCTGAGACTCACTCTTTTTTTCCTTCGCATCACTGGCCTGGGGGGAGGAGGAAGCCCAGCCTTGCTCTTGAAGAGCTGCTGCTGGATTTGAACAGTCAACCCTGTGGGTCGCAGTGTCACACACAGCCACTGCGCTACCAGGGCTCAGCTGAGGCTAACTCTACAGTAGAAGAAGGTGGCTGGTGGTTTCAAATTGCTGACCCTGTGGTTAGCAGATCAACACGTAACCACTACACCTTCAGGGATCCGAAAGAGCAGGACGAAGCAGAGGGAAAACTTCTGGATAAATTTCTCTTCTGTAGCCTTTCTACTTACTGTTTTCTGTTCAAAAGCATGTTCTAATTGCTCTTCTCTCCCACTGTGCACCCTCAAAACACTCCATGGAAAGGCATCACAGTATAAAAGCTATCAGCCTGGTTATCCTAGATAGGAATACGAATTCCTACACTTGGGGCTGAGCCCCGGTGGCGTAGTGGTTGTGCGCGGGACTGCGGCCCACTGGGACGAGGTTCAATTCCAGCAGTGGGGCTGGGCCTCCTACTCCACCACCGAGAGCAGTGATGCCCAACTCCCCCTCCCCCCCAAAAAAAAAACAAAACGAATTCCTACACTCTATCTAAGTTACAAAAGGAAATGGAGGCCCCCTAATTTATACAACTCTAACAGTAACATCGTAAAACCCTGGCTTATGTACTATGAACAATTTATACTTTAATGTTATGAAAAATTACACTCACTTTGCAACTACTTAACCAAACCCACCTCTACGCTTAACTTCACCAAAAATTCACTATAATGGTCTACACTTGTTAGAGGTGCAGCTTTTAAATCATTGAGAAGGCTTTGAGTATTTTCATGCACTAGTCACCAACTCATGCCAAAAAGTACGTTCAAATTCAGAGGCCCTACCAGGCACAACAGAAGTGCCTCATAAGGTTTCCAAGCCTGCAAATCTTTATAGGAACAGACAGTCTCCTCATTCTCTCTCAGGATAACTGGGAAGAAGTTTGAAGCATCAATGTTTTGTCTGCTCTGTTGTTGATGTTTTTTTTTAAGTTTTATTGGCATGAAATTCACCTCTCATACAATTCAATAGTCAATCACATCAAGAAGAGCTGTAAAGTCGCCGCCACGCTCAGCTTTACAATATTTCCTTCATTCTTGTACTCATCATTCGCTCCCCATTTCCTCCAACCTCCCCTGCCATATCCACCAGGAACCAGTAATACACTTATTATCTCCAGAGATTTGCCTATCTTGGATTTCATATGCAGAAAAACATTGAAAAACAAGTAACTATAAAAGTAAAACGGGCTGAGCCCCGGTGGCATAGTGGTTGTGCACAGGACTGCAGCCCACTGGGTTGGAGGTTCAAATCCAGCAGCAAGGCTGGACCTCCTACTCCCACCACCAGAGGGCAGTGATGCCTCCCCCCTCAAAAAAAACAAACAAAGTAAAACAGATAAAAACCATAATTGGAAAGCAGAAAAAAATAAAGACTACAACAAAGTTAAAAGGCTCATTAAGGAACATCACATGATAGGATGCTAAAATTTAACCTTAACTGCATCTGCCAACAATCCACTTCCAACGCATGGTGAATGATATCAAAGCTATTTACATCCCTGGCCCATGGTCAGAGGGAATTCAGCAGGGGCTTAATTCATGTGAATTTCTTTTTCACTCATTAAGGCCTGGCACAAACGTGATGCTGTTAGGTGCCATCAATTCCAGTCTGACTCACAGTGACCCAAAAGATAAAACAGAGCAGCCCCACTGGGCTTTTTAGGAGTCAACTAGCGGGTGTTTTCCTCCTCACAGCCACTAGGTGGGTTTAAAACACAACCTTTGGGTTAGCAGCCAAGCACTTACCTATTAATAGGTAACCAATGCTGAGCCCATGAAAAGCGGGTTGTCATTAGCCACTGTTGTTAAGTGCATCGAGTCATTTCCAACTCATAGTGTCCCTATAAGACAAAGGAAAACTTCCCGGTAGGGTTTCCAAGACGATCATCTTGACAAAAGCACACTGACACCGCTTTCTCCCCCAGAGCAGTTAAGTTGGACCCTTCAAGCTACCAATAAGCTGCCAAGGGGTTAACCATCACACCACTAGCACCTGGGCACAGACTGCCATCAAGTTGTCACAGGGACCCTGTGCAGCACAGTGGTTACGTGTTCGAACTGCCAACTTAAGCAGTTTGAAATCCACAGCCTCTCTGAGGGAGGACTTTTTACTCCCATAAAGAGTTAATAGTCTCAGAACCTCACAGGGGCAGGTCTATCCTGTCCTATAAGGTCTGAGTCCTTGAAATTTAACTCCATAGGTTTTGGCTCATAATGACCGTTTCGGACAAAGAAGAGTTCCAAGAGTTCCATAGAGTTCCAAAGACCATAACCTTTACATAGCAGACTGCCACATCTTTCTCTCCCAGAGCAGCTGGTGGGTCCACGCCACCCACTGTGCCGAGCGCTTTAACTACTGAACCACCAGGACTCTGGCACAAGTCTGAGCTCTATAAATTTGTTATATATTTGTAAAAATCTTTGAACAGCCTCCACTATTAGAAAATAAACACCACAAGAGCAAGGGCTTTACCTTGCATAACCCTCAGAATCTTGGCATTGACCCAGTAAGTAATTATGTGGGGTTTTTTTTGTGGGGCATCTCTGCCCTCTGGTGGTCATGGGAACTACCCAGCACTGCTCCTGAGAGTTGCCCCTGGATTTGAACTGCCAAGCCCGCGGGCCACCGTCCTGCATTCAACCACTTACGCCACCAGGGCTCAACCCAGGAAGTAATTTTGAGTGATCAAAAGAGAAGTGGAAAATAATAAGAGGTAGAGAAGCTGACAACAGTGGCAAAGATATGGAGTAGCCACAGAGGGGTAAAGAAAAGGCAGACTCAAGTATCGGCCAGTGACAGTCTGGGGACAATGAGTCACTTATCGACAGTATAGAGGCTGCTGAGACTAACAACTTCTTAAAACAAAAACTCAAAGGCACTACCATAGATTCTGACGCACAGCAACCCTCTATGGCAGGGAAGAAGTCTCCTGTGGGATTTTGAGACCGTAACTCTTGTCGGAGTGGAAAGCCTGTCTCTCTCCAGAGGAGTACCCGGTGGTTTCAAACCACTGGCCCTGCAGTTAGCAGCCCACTTTCTAACTCACGACGCCACCAGAACTCAGTACTAACAGCTTAGAAACTCTTATTTAAAGAGATCTTTGGGTGGTGCAAATGGATTGCTCTCAGCTACTAACCTAAAGGTTGACCATTTAAACTCACCCAGGGCACCACAAAAGAAAGGCCTAGCAAACTGCTGCTATAAAGATTACAGGCAATAAAACTCTATGGAACAATGAACTAGTCTGTGCCATATGAGTTACCGAGAGTTAGAATCTACTTGAGAGCAATGGACTTGGTTTTCACTTTTCGGGCTGTTTTGTTTCGTTTGCTTGTTTTTAATAGCAACTCAACCTTAACTAATAATCACTAGACTTGTAGTTTTTAAACTCTGGATAATTATTCACAGGAAGTTGCAAAAATAGCAGAAACCCCACATACCCTTCGCCCAGCTACTCACCCAGGGGTGACATCTTTTACAGCATCCAAACAAGGAACTTGACATTACCATTTGGTATAGATCTTATTCACCATTTTAGAATCTGCAGTCATATTTATCTGTGTGATCATATGTAATTTTCTATTTTGCATTAATTTATGTAACCACCACCATAATCAAGATGCATAACTGTTCATCAGAAGACTTGTGGTCCTTAACTTATAAAGTATTTCAGTTACAATAAACTGCATTCATGACTCCACGGCTGTTGCTTTGTATACCTTATTGTTGATATATGTGCCACATGTAATGTTGCAACATATAATTTGCTTATACCATTCTATTTAAAGGTTTAGATGCATTATTTGCAATCCTCAAAGATAAATCTTAAAATTCAGATTTATAACAATACTATTGGGGGGTGGGAGGAGATGTAGTCAACTTACAAGGAGCCCTGGTGGTGTAGAGGGTTTTGCATCGATTCAATATTATCGGCTGCTCGCCACACCAAAAGGAGCTTTTCTACTCCCACCAAGTTTTACAAGCTCAGAAACCCACAGGGGCAGTTCTACTCTGTGCCATAGGGTTGATAAGTTAGAATGGACTAGTGGCAGGGTGGTTTCTACTTGCATCAAAGCCATCTTACAACTGAGATATCAGAACAAACCCCCATCATAACTTGGGAACACCTATAACTCAATTTTATCATGTTGCAAAGGTATTAGTTTACAACAGATTGAAAACTGAAAAAAAAGAAGTATTGTTCTTTTTTGGGAGTAGGAGGTCCAGTCTTTGCTCTGTAGAGCTGGAATTGAACCTCCATCCCAGTGGGGTCGCAGTCCCGCGCACAACCACTACGCCACCGGGGCTCAGCCCAGAAGTATTGTTCTTTACTTAATGAAAGTTTGAAAGCACGGACAAATTAGCTTTTGCCTACGTGGAATCCAGTTGTTTATGGGTCCTCGCTACAGTTTAAATGAGTTTTTGTAAAGTCACTGCCATCGAGTCACTTTCACTCACAGCGACCCTACCGGGCAGGGCAGACTTGTCCTTGTGGGGTTCTAAGACTCAATTGTTACAGGAGAAATTCTCTTTCCTACAGAGCAGCTAGTTACAGCCCACTGCATGATCCACTAAACCACCACTCCCAAAAGACCCAAACTCACTGCTACCCAGTTTATTCCGACTCAGAGATCCTCTAAGGTAGAGTACAACTGCCCTGTGAGTTTCCAAGCCTCTTCTTTCTCCCACCACTGCCACCCCCTCAACAAGTGATAACTTGCTAGTAAACAATACCTCAAACTGGTGGCTGTCAACTGACTCAGAAACCCCCATGTGTTACCAACAGAACTGTTCCACAGAGATATCTTTACAGAGCAAACTGAATGGGTTTTCCCTCACAGTGCACTTGGGTTCAAACCACCCACCTTTAGGTTAATAGATCATAAACCAAGTATGTCACCAAGCGAAGCATCTATGAGGGGGGCCTCACAAAGGTTGTTGAAAGATTCCATTTTCTTTCAGACTTTTTCCATGAACTTATGAAAGCCTACGGCCATCAAGTCAGTCCCAACTCAGGGCAGAGCAAAATAGCGCCTCTAAGATTTTTGAGGCTGTAAAGCTTTGCAGGGAATGACTACCTTGTCTTTCCCCTGTGGACCAGCTAGTGAGTTGAGCTCTCAATTTCAGTCGCTGCTTTTTGTATGTTAGGGTTTTACTGCTATCAAATTCCTATTTACAAACTGTCGTTGTCGTTGCCCACCCCCCACAAAAATATTGAAAGTGTTTATCTGGAGCTTTGCGAAAATTTTCACACTTGTTTGTGAAGACCCAATTAGAACCCTGGAAACATTTCTTTTGCCCTTGACACTAATAATTGGTGTCAGGAGAGTGAAAGGCTCTAAAGGAACTACTAATCTGTCGCTGATGCTTCCAACATAACCTATGCAACCCTGGAAAGAGCATTTCTTTTTTTTGGGGGGGGGGGCATCACTGCTCTCAGTGGTGGGAGTAGGAGGCCCAGCCCCACTGCTGGAATTGAACCTCCATCCCAGTGGGCCGCAGTCCCGCACACAACCACTACGCCACCGGGGCTCAGCCCTGGAAAGAGCATTTCTGAAGTCTACCTTTTTCCCCACAATCCTAGACCCAGTTTCACTGGAACTCCTGAGAGAATCCAGTACCGGTTAACTCCTCCTTTAGAGGACCGAGCATAAGAATAAGCCTCTAGGACCTAGGCAGTGGTTCCGTAACCACTGTCCTTTAATACAGTTACTCATTTTGTGGCAACCACCCCCTCCATAAAATTATTTTTGGTGCTACTTCATAACTGTAATTTTGCTATTGTTATCAGGTGGCTCCTGTGAAAGGGAGGTTCAACACCCAAAGGGGCCTCGACCCACAGGTTGAGAACCCCTGATCTGGTAACCATATCCTCTTCCCTTTTTTCTCCTTAGGGTGGGTGACTACTATTTCTGTTACTACTCACCACGTCCTATTTTTTCAGTTCTCCAAATCCAATTTAACCAATTCCGACAAATTTGTAAATAAGAAGCCCTCACTGGGACAGAGGTTCAATTCCAGCAGGTTCAATTGCTCCCCCCCCCCCCCCAAAAAAAAAAATAAGAAGCCCTTCACTCGAGTTCTAGTTCTGGCATTAAAACAGCTAATCAGCCTATCTGAACCTCTTGAGGCCTCCCTTAGCTTGTAAAACTAAAGAAGCCTTAGTTCCCTTGTGCTTTAAAAGCACAGTTATGAGAAGGTCAAAATGAGAGTGTTAACATCATAAAAAGTTGGGAACAACAGAAATAAGGAGCCCTTGGATAGCGCCATGAGCCTCGTAGTAGTCCGAGGAGGTGTAGTGGATTATGAGCTGGGCTGTTAGCCATCAGGTCAGCAATTCAAAACCACAAGCTCTTTGGGACAAAGAGGAGGGTCGCTGATGCTATGACATGGGCTCAGAAATCCACCGGGTGGTTCCAGTCTGCCCGCAAGGTCACGATGAGTTAGGAGGGACTCAGGGGCAGTGAGTCTGAGTTTTGTGCAGTCCCTGGGAGCTCTGGTCATGGAGTGAGTTATAAACTGCATGGGGTGTGTTGGGCTGACTGAGAGCAGTGATTTGGCATTCATAGCACTTTATATATTTCTTCCACTGATATTCTTCTTCTGGAGACCTAATAGTGTAGTGGGCTACAAATTGAGCTGCTAACCACAGTTCAAACCCACCACCTGCTCAGCAAATGATGAGACTTTCTGTTCCAGTAAAGCTTTATGGTCTTGGAAACCCAAAATAAGTTTCACTCGTGTTTCTCCACTCAGATTTCTACGAGCTGCAATTAAGCAGTGAACTTGCTTTCTGAGTCCTGGTAGCATAAAGGATTAACCACTGGGCTACAAACTGTAAGTTCAACAGTTCAAATCATTCAGCCACTCCAGGGAAGAAAGATGAGGTTGTTTACTCCTGTTAAAGACTTAACAGACAAAAAAAAAAAAGAAAAAAGGGCTGAGCCCCGGTTGAGTGCGGGACTGCAGCCCGCGGGCTTGGCAGTTCAAATCCAGGAGCGGCAATCACAACTACCAGAGGCAGTGATGCCCACAAATAAAAATAAAAAATAAATAAAAACAGAGGGCTGAGCCCCGATGGCCTAGTGGTTGAGTGTGGGACTGCGGCCCACTGGCTTGGCAGTTCAGGTCCAGCAGCAGCTCTCCATGAGCAAGGCTGGGTAGCTTCCACGACCACCAGAGGGCAGTGATACCATAAATACTTAACAGTGTTGGAGCAGTTCTACTTTGTTCTACAAGGGTGCTCTGAGTCAAAACTAACTTGATGGTAGTGAGTTTTTTGGTTTTGGTAGGCCTCAAGGGTAAATTATTAATCCGGCCCTTCAGGTCAAGTTTTCTAACTCCCACCAAATGACCTTTTCCTACATGGGTTAGGTAAAACGGCGGGGGAAGATTTTGACAGGATTCACCTGTAAGAATTGAAACAAAATTCCCTGAAATGCCACCTTGTTGTGCATAAAATAAACTAGAAGCAATGATCTCATTACCAGCAAGAGAGAGCTAGGAGTGGAGCACATATTCAGAACCCAAAATTCCTATGAAGTGAACCTCCTGACTTCAAAAGACAGCTATACACTAACAGAGAAGCACAAGAAACCAGGAGTCAGGGCATGAAACAAAGTGACAAACTTGTCAACCCACAGGGGAGGACCACAGGGGAGGAATAAAAACTGAGTGCTTCTATGCAGGCGGCTGGCTTGTGGAGTGGGGCATCTCTGGGTACTTTTAATTGGGGAAGCTGAGCTTGTTGATCCACAGTTAGCATCCCAACACAGAACCACTCTCCCAGCAGGACTCCTGAACCTTGTAATAGACACTAACAATTAGTCATACGACTATTGATAGGAGTCTTTGCTGTACCAAGAAATTAGAATTGTGGTAAAGTCTTCATTAGGTCATTTCAAACATTAATCAAGCATGTTTTACTATGTATCCAGCTGTAGGGATTCCTTCATTTAAAAGAATTAAGTCTTTATAGACACATTCATCACGGTCCTTGGTTTTTTTCAGTATGTGAGTTTACAAAATTTCTTAGGTTCTAAATACAGAACCAAACAAGTCTAAATCGTACAAGAAGATGGAAGAATGCCAAGATAGCCAGACTCCAGTGGAATTTTAGATGCTTTAATAACCACCAAGCTTCTTACAAGTTGGAGATTTATAAAAATACACAAGCAGACAAGCATATGTGGACAATACTTTTGCAAACGAAAATGCTTAAGCAATGGGTGCATCTCACAAAAGCATGCTAACAACAAAACTGCAAGGGAACTAACACTGAAGACAATGTTCTGAAATTGGTGTGGCAATGACTGAACAATCACACTGTCTGTGAAGTATATTTCTTTTAAGAACTTTATCTTTTTTTTAACTTTTTTTTTTTTAATTGTAGCAATCACACACATCACACACAAAAATCTTTGGGCAGGAAGGCTCCATGTCCTACCCTCAATGTCATAGCCTAAGACATCACGTATTCTCTAATAAGGAAGGGAAGTAGGCAAAGGAAGGTGATCAAGTATTGGTTTCTTGGCAGTCTAAATGACAGGTATCAGAACATTACTAAAATCAGGGAAACAATCTTTTTAAACAAAAGAATTCAGAAGGTTTGTGGGAAAATTCCATTTCTATGAGACCTTTGATGCCTCCAGTTTAAAACATCATTCACTGTTCAGTGTACTCCACACAAACCAGCTTCATTCAAGTAATAGTAACATTGTTTACAGAAATTTCTGTTACTCCACCAAAAGACTACATTATGCTTTTCATAAATATGACAATTGGTTTCCTAAGTAATATTAAGTTTTATTTGTATAAACAAATATGATAAACTTAAGTTTAACCTCATCACAAACTCCCTCCCATAGCCTTCCAGCACGATCAGCCTACAAATATCCTTATCATCCCAAGATATTTCTACATGAGATGTTAGAATCTGACAGAGCACTCTAAAATATGTTTATCTATAGAAGTGCTGACCAATAAAGGCTTCATCTAAAATCACTGATATATTTTCTCTGAAAAAGAAACCAAGTAACCATTAGCTTAATCAAAGTAAAACAGTCTAGCAAATTAAGCCAAGCACATTCATTATACATGAATTCAAAAGTTGTTAGATGCCCTTAAGCTCCAACTCACAGTGGCTCACAGTCCTCAAAGATCAGAGGAAAACTGCCCCATACCTCCTTCCTACACTGCCATCTTTAAGAGAGCTGATTAACAGGTCCTCTGTCGAGCCACTGGGTAGGTTCTAATTGCCAAGCTTTTGGTTAGCAGTTGAGAACTTAACCATTGTGCATCAAGCCTCCTAATCCTGAGTTCGGAGGTTCCAATATATTTTATTAACGAAGATTCAAATATGACACAAGATAATTTTCTCTCATTTGAATTCATGAAGCATATTTTAAAATACAAGTCCAATTATGAAAACACATAGACACACAAGTCTATGATCTCTTCAGTCTTAACTTTGGTTAGTTTCAAATGAACCATCTGTAAGAAATCACAATTTTTAAAATCTTTAAAAATAACCAAGTAGGGGGCTGAGCCCCAGTGGCGTAGTGGTTGAGTGTGGGACTGAAGCCCACGGGCTTGGCGATTCAAATCCAGCAGCAGTTCTCCAGGAGCAAGGCTGGGTAGCTCCCACGACCACCAGAGGGCAGTGATGCCCTGCCCCCCGCCCCCAAACAAAACAAAACAAAACAAATAATCAAGTAGTTAAGTAGGGCAGGCAGAAATTAACTATTTAATCCATCAGGACTATAGAAAATAAATAAACTTTAAATATAATGGTATTCCAAGTAAACTCGAGGGGCTGAGCCCTGGTGGCGTAAGTGGTTGTGTGCAGGACTGAAGCCTGCGGGCTTGGCTGGTTCAAATCCAGCAGCGGCTCTCAGGAGCAGCACTGGGTAGCGCCCATGACCACCAGAGGCAGTGATGCCCCCCCAAAAAACAACAAACAAACAAAAAATGCAAACTCAAATCAAAGTCTATCACGATCACAAATTACACTATCACAAATAATTACATATACTCTTTACTGTAGAAATACACATTTGAAAAGAAACATTTTCCTAAAGTCTAGCTACCAGGCTCCCAAGGCAGGGCATTGGAGTCAAGAGTACAGTGCTGCTGGGAGCAGAGCAGTTCCAAGTGTCAAAGGGTCCTGGTTCCTGGATCCTAACCACTGTCATTAATGAAGAGTGAGTGTAGTGCTTACATCCACAAAGTAGGATTTTGGAGGTTAAAGAAGAGAAATTAAGGGACGACTTCCACTTTTCCAGTAAGAATAGGGTAGTAGTTATATATTGGGCTACTAATTGCAAGGTTAGCTGTTTGAAACCACCAGCCGATCCATGAAGGTTTCTTTTTTGGGGAGGGGCGAGGGGCATCACTGCCCCCTGGTAGGAGTAGGAGGCCCAGCCTTGCTCCTGGAGAGCTGCTGCTGGATTTGAACCGCCAACCCAGTGGGCCGCAGTCCCGCACTCAACCACGACGCTGCCGGGGCTCAGCCCGAAGATTTCTTACTCACCTAACGAGATGCAGCCTCAAAAACCGGCAGGAGCAACTCTCTTCTGTCGTATAGAGGCACTATGAGTCATAATCAACTCGATGGCCATGCGTTTCCTCTAAACACCTGAATTGTTGGCCTTTTTATAATAAGCAATTATTACTTGGCAATTTCAAAAAGAACCAATTTTAAACACACTTAAACAAAAACCCAAAAGTCACGACCACAGTCCTCGACAGGTCAGGGATACGGTTCCTGCAGGTTTCTGCACCTGTAGCTCTTGAGGGGAGTAGAACGCGCCATCTTTCTCCTGCAGAGCAGCCGGAGGTTTCGAGCTGCTGGCCTTGTGGTTAACAAGCCCCATGCAGAACCTTTAGGCCACAAAGGCACTTCTACATACTTCCTACACAGAAGCAAGAGTGAAGTCCCTCCAAAAACTTTAAAGTTATCCTGAGAGATAACATTACTAAGAGACATGTTGGTCCTGGATGATTTTTTGTTTTGTTTTTAAATGGTTAGAGCAACTGGCAGATTTTAAATATGAGTTGTGTATTAAACAACGGCACCGCTAGGTTAAATTGCCAGAATTTGATAACTGTAGAATGGTTAGCTAAGAGAATGCCCTTGTTCTTGTGTGGTATTATAAAAGTTTTAAGGGTCATGGTAACTGTAATGTACTCTGAAATAGTTATGCCAAAATGAAAAAATCAGAGAAGAAAAGCAAATGTAAAATTTCAATTACTGGGCTGAGCCCCGGTGGCGTAGTGGTTGTGCGCGGGACTGCGGCCCACTGGGATGGAGGTTCAATTCCAGCTCCACGGAGCAAAGGCTGGGCCTCCTACTCCCACCACCGGAGGGCAGTGATGCCCCCCCCCAAAAAAAACAAACAAACATGACTTTATTAACAACTACTTGATACCTTTCAGAAAAGACTATCAATAAAAAGGGAATTATTTACCTGAAAACTAGAAAAGGCAAGAGGAAAGGGACATGAGTAATGAGCTATCCCCTAGCACGAGCACTTGGATAGTTCGTCAAGCTTTTCTACGCCCAAAGAAAACATGATGAATAGTACTTTGGCCTCATAGGTACCTCTGTAGCGGCCTGAGAGTACTGCAGTCTGTGGAATCACATCTCCAATCATCACAAAGCTAATAAAAGCATCCCTCTAAGAAAAGTATGAAGTCTGATGGGCCACTGGTTATGAAACTACTAAAGATCCAGATCATATGTAGAACCTATTTTTTCTTAATTAGCATGTACGTATAGCACCTAAGGTGAATTATGAACGTTTGACTCGCTGGTTATATTTTACTTAAAATATTTTTCGCAACTAATATTTGCACATCACTGTGCCTTGAAAGTTTGTTTTAGTTGTATGACAGTATTAAGTAAAAAAGTATTGCTACTAGCGTTCCAGTTGGTTTACTCCAAATAAGCCATATTTCGTTTTTTTTTTTTTGGTGGGCATCACTGCCTCTGGTGGTCATGGGTGCTACCCAGTGCCACCCCTGAGAGCCGCTGCTGGATTTTAAGCCATATTTCTTATATGCCTATTGCTACGGACACATGTCAAATTGACATATGAATAAAACTGCACATTCTTTAAAAATCGGCTTTAAAAAAAATCAGCTTTGTTTATTTAAAAACCTATACACTCTTAACTTATAAATGAAATGTCATACTGTTTATATAAAATTTGGATTATTAACATTACACAACATTTGAGATAGCGGGTTCCACATATAAGGGTTACTTAGGCTAATCAGTATGACAATCTCTGCTGCGTTGTCTGTCTTAACGCTTGCTGTTGACAAGGGCAGTTCTATCTTGCCCTATGTGTGGCCATGAACTTATTGGCAGCAAGAATCTTGATAGAGTTTTCTAAAAGAACACAAAGACTTACTATGAGGAAGAATTTATAAAAACTGAAAGTTGTGAGAAAAAAAAAAAGCCAGGAAAACTGTGCCGAGAAAAATTTTTCCCTATTACAATAATGCACGTACCCATTCTTTAAGAACATGGGCTGACCTGTGAGAATTTCACTGGGAAACCTTACCACGACCACCACCACCCCTCCCATCCATTTTACAGCCCTGGTCATGCCCTTTCAGATATCTATTTGTTTCATTCCTCCAAACTACAAGGCTCATTGAGAAGGAACATCATTTGAGCTTCTCTAGGATCCCCAAAGGGAGTGGTGGTTAATCAATGGGCTGCAACCTGCAAAGCCAGCAGTTGAAATCCACCAGCTGCTTCATGGGAGGAAGCCAGGGCTTTCTACTCCCGTAAGGAGTCCCAGCCTTGGAAATGAATCTTTAAAAGGAAATAAAAGTTGCAGCCTCAGAAACTCACAGGGGCAGTTCTACCCTGCCCTAAAGGGTCTCTATGAGTCAAAATCAACTCAAAGGCAGTAAAAGGGAAAGTGAGAGGCTGCCAAAGTGCCATTTGAATGTGGTGTGGATCAGAGTACAGACTCCATAAGGGGACGGCTGAGAAATGAAAATACTGCCTTCAGAAGTAGTGTATAGCCCTAGCTTAGCAGCTTCACATTTTGATATTTTCAAATAAAGACCTATGAATGTTATAGCAATAAATTAAAAAAACATTTGATGTCCACGTTCTAAGAACTTTTTGAATATATTACTTATTACTGAAGTACCAGTTTCACGAATGAAACTGATCTACTCAGATTGAATCTATGTTCCCATCGAATCAACACATATTCGTAGAGATAGGTCCACACAAAGGGCTTTGAGATGAGGAGGCTTAGAAGAAAATGAATTTGGAAATACAGAAAAAAGCATAAATAGCAGGAGTTAAATGTAAAGTTTCTGTAATTTTCATTGAGAAAATCAAAATTCTTCAAAATGACACGTCTTATACACCTACTGTATCTCTGAGCTTGGTGGACATTTATAGGCAGGCCCACTGAATACACATTTATCTCATTATAGTCTCTTTAAAAAAAAAATCGAAACAGTGGCTTACAAGGACATCTGCTGGGCTGGTTAAATTCAAAGCAAAGAGGTCAGCAGCTCAGAAGGTTACAACAAATGCTTTTTTTTTTTGCTTTTTTAAAAATTTCCAGGGGAATCTTGAGAGATTTTCCCAAAGGACAGAGTATGATAACGAGGATATAAAGGAGGGATTTTTATAAAAACTGAAAACTGTATGAGGAGAAAAATACCAAGGAAGTTGAACCAGGGAACTTTTCCTGCTTCTTCAAGGATATTTTACCCCATCTACCCTACAACTCTGATCTCGGCCCTTCAGGCTCTTTGTTTCCAAAATTCTAAGAACTTTTGAGAGACACAATTCGCATCCTTCAGGAATACCAATGCTGCCATTCTGACATGCTGTCAGAGCCCAGGAAGTTTTCTTCAGAGAAGTATCAATGAGGAAACTTCACTTCTTCACAAATATATAGACCTGGATGGAGGTTATGTCAAGAAACAATATTTTCATATGTTTTTTTAACATTTTTAGAGATGGGGCTGAGCCCCGGTGGCGTAGTGGTTGTGCGCGGTCCACTGGGATGGAGGTTCAAATCCAGCAGCAAGGCTGGGCCTCCTACTCCCACCACCAGAGGGCAGAGATGCCCCAAAAACCAAAAACAACAAAACCAAACAAAACATTTTGAGATAGATTTCTATGTTTCTGTAGCAATAGTTTTTGTTTTACTTACCTGCATATCTTTCCTTCCAAAACTAATAACCAAAGAGCCAACTGTCCAAGTTCTTAATTCTTCAGAAAACCATCTGCAGAAAATACTGATACTCATTTTATAAATACTTAGATCAAGACAAAGTTATTCAAAAACTTGCCCTGATGCACACTAGTGCAATTCTAAATCAGGAGTTCTAGTTCCAGAGCCCAGGGGCTTTAACTGTCACGGTATTCCAAACAATGCTGGCCTTCTGATGAGGCCTATAGATTCATTCTCAGTCTACAAATGCATAAAATGAGATACATATAATTACAAGGGAAACTAAGTCTATTAAAAGAAAGGTGCTAATACAGTAATAATACAGGTGCAGCTTAATGATCTACTGGTGGATCTCACATCAAAATCAAATGTACTGCCATCCCTTCTATCCTGATCCATACCTTCTACCCTATTGACAGGGCAGAACTGCTCAAGTGAGTTTCGGAGGCTGTAACTCTTTTCGGAAGTGGAAAGTGCAGTCTTTCTCCAGAGGAGGGCTGGTGGTTTCAAAACAACAGCCCTTGCAAATCGCAGCCCATAGTATAACCATAGGGCCCACCAGGGTTCCTCGGTCTCACAGCTACTGTATTTTCAACACAATGATCAACATAGCCAATACTCTGAGATCCTCAACAAAGCTAACAGATAAAAATATTTGTGATTACTGCTAGCGATACAATCACAGCGCTGCAAAGGTGGCTTACATTAGTCATTGAAAGGCATGCTAGAGAATGCCGCTGTGCCGGGTGTAATGAAGTCTGTCCTAACTCACAGTGCACCATCATCCTCACATGCGTCCTGAGGTTGAGCCCCTGGTTGCCGCCAGGGTCAATCCAGCTCATTGAGGGACTTCCTCCTTTCAAGGTCCCTTTTTCAAGTATGATGTCCTTCTCCAGGGACATGTCTCTCCTGACACGTCCATAGCACATAAGCCACAATCTCACCATCCCTGCCTCAAAGGAACACTACGGCCCTACTTCTTCCATGGGAGTTTTTCGTTCGGCAGTCCTTTCGATGTTCTTCACCAGCACCTTAGTTCAGATACAGGTCTTTCTTCAGTCTTCCTCAGTCAACGTCCATCATACACATGAAGTGACAGAACGTACCAGGGCTTAGATCAGATGTACCTGAGTCTGATGTCCACCTAACATCCTTGCTTTTCAACACTCGGAAGCGGAAGAGGTCTTGCAGGAAAATTGCGGATTTACCTAACACAACCTATCATTTATCTCTTGACTACTGCTTCCATGAGTCTTGACTGTGGGTCCAAACAAGAGTAAATGCTTGACAACTCCAACCTTTTCTCTATCATGATGTTACCTATTGGTCCACATGTGAAGATTTTGGCTTTCTTTACATTGAGTCATAATCCCAACTTCTTGGCTGAGAAGTAGAGAAAGAGGTAATATTCACAGATGCTGTCTACATTAAGAGCCTCCCTGTCCCCCATTAAATTACGTAGTGGCCATTGAGCGGTTTTGACTAATATTACCCCTACCTGTTGTCCTATGGGGTTTCTGAAGCTGTAGTCTTTACTGAAGCTAACGTCACAACTTTTTCCCATGAAATGGCTGTGACTCAAACTGGTAACCTATTAGCAGTCGACCAAGCAACCATGACTTGAGTTAGGTTGATTCACCAGGGTTCCTAAAAACTGTACCCTGCCTGCACACCGAAACCATTCTCAATACTGGGGTTTGAAATGACCAACTCTTGGTTGAGGAATTGAGGAAATAAAGGAGAGCTGACATCTGGGAGTTCAAGAAGGAAGAGAATCTTTTCAAAATGATTGTGGTAGCAATTGTACAATATTGTTTGTTGCAACTGAATTAAGAAATGACAGATGTATCAGCTCTCAATAAAATGGTGTTGAAAAAATAGGTTAATAATTAAATTTTAAAATAATAAAATGACCAATTCTTACTCCTCTTAGTCTTACATTGGGGCTCTTAGTGATCATCCAGTCCCCTATCTCTGAATACTGCTTAAGTTAACAACTACATTCAAAACACATTTATATACAGGGTAGCCATTTTTCCTGAACTCCAGGCTTGTATACAATTCAACTTTAATGTCTAACATAAAGCTCGTTTATCTAATCTAAAACTGAACTCAATCTACCCTCTGAACCTATTCTTCCAAGTCCTCCCCCTCTTAGTTGATATCAAGTTCTTCTTTCCAACTGCTAGCTAAACCTTGGGATCATCCTTGACTTTGACATGGCACATCCAAACCATACTGATTTTTTTCTACACACATCCAAGAATTTCTCACAATCTCCTCTGTTTACCACCTTGGTACAAGTCACTACAAGCATCTCACCTTGATTACTAGCCTCCTTAGACATCTCTTTTTTTGGGGGGGGGGGCACGGAGGGGAGGCGCACATCACTGGACATCTCTTTTTCAATCATTCTCCTCAGCAACTGGAGAGCTGAAAGCAGACCACTAACGTTCCTCCTTTACTCAAAATTTTTAGCAGAGTCCTTATAATAGCTCCACAAGTCTCTACAAAATCTGTCCCTCAGTCCATTACCTCCCTGATCCAATTTGCTACTACCGTCTCTTATTCATTCCAATCTAACCATGGGATAACTAGAATGGCTCACATCCTTGGGACCAGCTGTTCCCTGTGCTTGCAAATTTTTGCCTCAGGCCCTAGGTACTAACTGTTGCTTTTGCTTGGCAATCTATCCACCCTCCCCCCATTCCATCCCTAACTCCCCATGCCTACTTTCTCCCCTGTAAGAGTTTTTGCCTAAACACCACTTTCTCCAAGAAGCTAATCCTGTCCACCCTACCTTACTAGACTGTAATCCTCGGGCCGGCAATTCTGATTTCTCCTTACCCTGCTCATTTTCCATAGCATTTAACTTTGAACAGTCTATATAAACTACATATGGCCCTTCAGAAAGGCCAGATTGTTCTGTATACTCGATCAGCCCTTTATGTGTCTGTCATACAATGGCCATCCATATGTTCAAAATTCAACCTATATCTGTTTGCTTAGCTTCCTCATTATGAAGATAAACTGGATCCAACTGGCTGTGCGTTCTTATCTGGCCCTGGGTCATACTGATAATGCATAGACCTACACCTAAGGCATAGACCCAGGTGATTTCAGTCATTTTCACCTGAAACACAAAGGCCTGTGAAGGGGAGGGGGTGGGGCCCAGGGGATGGTCCTACAGCTGCGTATGATTAAAAAGTTAAATCTTGGCCCCCACAGTTATCAAAATGAATTTGTTTCAAGCTTCAATCTATCCATTTCAACCATGTTAAAATCTAAAAGGGGCAGTTAGTCACTTTCCCCTCCGATATCACCCTAATCTTTTCATGTTTGATTGAAATCCCACCTCCTAAATTGTTCCCCAGCTAGAAGCACTTACCATTTGCCACGTGCTTTTCCTGTAGTATCTCATTTAATCCTTCCAAAAATCCTGTGGGGTTGCTACCATTACATCTACCACAAAATTGAGAAGCTGTCTTTTGTCCACGTGTTCAAATCCTGGTCTTACTGTTTTGAAATCCCAGTTTTTAACTGTAGGCTATAGTGTCTCTCTCTCAAGGACAGCATGAGTAACTGCTAATTTAGCTCATATACATTGCCTTAGTATACTAGCCACCACTTCAGTTTCTTCATCTGTGAAACAGGCGATGTTGTTCCAGGGTGTGTACCAAAATTCCTTCTAATTCTTTACAGTATTATGGCAGAAAATGTTTTATAATCCTTTGTATCCTAGGGGAGATACGTGTATATACACATTGGAACTTAATCAGTTAAAAACAAATACGAAGCAGCAGACACTGAAAAACAGTATAAACAAAATCTCCAAGACCGTGTAAAGAAATAAAAGTCTTTGGCTCCTTCTGCACCTGTGGCCACCAAAGATACACTCATGATGTTATTTCCCCACACAAGTTCTAAGAAAAATTATCTTTGCCCCCAAGAAGTGTACGGATGTGATACTGAAAGTTTCTAACCCTGACGGGATGAACTGGCAAAAGTAATAGACTAACAATGTACTTAGGCCATGCAGGAGTCAGGGGTTATTTTGTACGTACAGATATGTTCACTACGCCTTTACTGAATCATGACACAATTTCTTTTGGTGTTCAAATTTTCTAGTCTCCAACCAGTCTGTCACATGAGTTTGTAATGAACTAAGTGTGCCATGAATCAAAATAATCCATCTGAGCTAATGTTAACCACCTTAGGCAAGAAACCATGAAAGGAGAAGGCCATGCATGCTGAGTCAACTCCTCCAAATAAGACCTGGTTTTTATTTGAGATTTTCAAAGACGACCGTCAACACCCCAACAGGCTCCTTCTGGGTGGCAATGAAACTTCAGGGCTTTTTTATCAAGTCAAACAAACACTGCTGGTCAAAAGTGAAAAGATTTGGCAAGGAGCTCCAAGCAGTAGCATCTCAAGTGTGTGGAAAGGCCAAAGCTCTTGAAATCATTCGGTTCAGAAAGTGAGTTTTCTTGGGATCCTCCTGACAACCGTTATGAATCCTGCATTTCTTTCCGTGCAGACATCCACACCACCAGCCAAGGGGTGTCTTGTGCGAAACAATGGTGTCGGGAAGGCACCGAGAAAGAGGTGGCTGCGGGCCTGGGAGTGGAAAGCTCTCAGGTATCCATGCCATCTCGTAGCAGATCCAACACCCGACAGAAATGTAGGCAGGCCCCGCCTGGGCTGGAAGAAGACTACCGGGAGGAACTACCTTTCAGTTTTCTAGAACACTCTCTCCGGAGAGACTCCTCACCCGCTGGGTGGTTTTTAAGTCTTCACAAGGGGAAGAGTAGAAAGTCATCCATTTAGGGTCGAAGGTTGCAGTCACCGCGTCGGCAGCGGGTCCGAAAGTGTTGTGTGCATGCAAATCCCAGCATCTGGAAGAGGATGCATGCAGGCCCCCTCTCGCAGGCTTTCGTTTTCGAGTGGAAAAAGCAACCCCGGGTCACCTCCGCTGCAGGGCCACCCAGACCTCACCACCAGGACAAAACCCCAGGGCCCGGGGGGGGGCCGCCTCGGAGGCCGGCCGCGCGACGAGGGAGGTGGGCATCGAGTGTCCGGGAGGGCGCGGAGCAGCCGCCAGCGCGCGGCGTGGACCCCCGAGCGGCCCAGCGGCAGGCGACGCACGCGAGGCCCTTCCGGTGCGAGCTGCCGCCGCTGGGCGCCCGAGCGACGGACGGCGTTTGCACCCGAGCCCGGGGATCCGCGGCCTACCCTCCTTCCTCCACCTCCCCCCCCCCTCCCCGCCGCCCCGAGGGCCTCTCGCCGGGGGCCCCCCCCGCGCCGACGGCTCCTCCGACGCGGCTCCTTCGCCCGCAGTGGGGTCTGCGCGGCCCACGCAAGCAGCCGAGCCGCGGGCGGGCCGGCTCCGAGCGAACGCGGCGGCGGCGGCGGCCACGGAGGCCCCGGCGCCCCTCCCCCCACAGGCCGGCCCAACCGCCGCGGCGACGCGAGCCCGGGCGCCCCGGCAGGGCCCGGCCGCCCGGCGGCAGCGGCCCGGGACCGGGCACAGCCTCCGGCGGGGGCGCGGGCCTGCTCCCCGGCCGGCCGCGCGAGGCCGCCCCGGGCCTGTGCCTCCTCGCGCCGGCCCGCGGGTCGCGCCACCCGCGGGCTTTCCCCACCCCCCCCCCGGCCGCGGCTGCGGCGGGAGGCCGCGGAGCTGATACTTACTCGGGAGTCGGGTGCTCGGGGTCATAGAAGTCCCCCATTTTCGGAGGTGACTGCGGCGGCAGCTGCTTCATGGGGAGCGACTGGAGGCGGCGGCGCGAGCCCCCTCCCCGCGGCAGGGCGGCGCGGGGGAGGGGAGGGAAGGAGACCGCTGGTCCGACCGCGGCGGCGGCGGCGGCGGCGGCGGCAGGGGCGGCCCGCGTCGCTCGCTGGCTGGCTGGCTCGCTCCCTCGCTCGCTCCCTCCCTCCCTCCCTCCCTCCGGCGCCCGCCCGCCCGCTCGCCCGCCTCTCTCCCGACACAAGGAGCGACGCGCACCCGCCCGCCCCACGGCCGCCAGGCTCGGCCTCTTAAAGGGACACGCACGACACGCTCGCCCGCCTCCTGCCGGCGCGCCCGCCGCAGCCCGCGAAGCCCCGCGCCGCGCCCGACCAGGCGGAGCGCGGCCCGGCCCGGCCCCGCGGGCTCTTTTCCCGCGGCGGCCCGCGGGGCGCAGAAGCCGCCCGGCCCTCCCGCCCGCCCGCCCGCCTCGGGGTCCCAGGACGGAGGCGGAACGCGCTGGGTCGGGGGAGGGGGGCCTCCCTGGAGACGCCGGCGGCCGAGCCCCGAGCCCGCCCGGACGGACACCGGCCTCGGGGGGTCCCTCGCCAGGAGCTCCGAGGTAAAGCGGGTACCTGGCCGCGCAGCCCTCTCCCGCGGACTGGCCCGCGTCCGCTCCCCGCTGCCACTTCAACTTCCTCGCGCCGCCTCGGCCGCGGGGTGGGGGTGGGGGGGTGCGGGGCGGGGGCTGGGGGTGCGGGGGGGTGCACCGAGTGGCTCCGAGGTAGAGACCCACCTCCCCCTACCCCCCCCACCACGCCCCCACAACCGGCCACCTGGCCCCCTGCCTCCAGGCGGTATCCCCAGGGTCTGCCCCAGGGTCAGGAGCGCCTAGACCTGGTGGAAGGCTGGGTTTGGTTTATGCACTGCCAACACACGGCCAACAATCTAGTCCTCGTAACGCGAACCAAATGCCAAAGGCAGAGAATCAGCATTGCAGGGCCCGGTAACAGCACTTTTCCACGTATTACTCTGGCGTCCTAGTCCGCCGAAGCGCCGCCTCCGTGGGTGGACAGAGAGCAGGCGTTGATGTCTCCTTGGTTCCCAGCGCGCTAAAAAAAATGCTTTTAAAAAGGCAATGTCGGGGCTGAGCCCCGGTGGCGTAGTGGTTGTGCGCGAGACTGCGGCCCACTGCGTGGAGGTTCAATTCCAGCTCCACAAGAGCAAAGGCTGGGCCTCCTACTCCCACCACCTGAGGGCAGTGATGCCCCCCCCCCCCCGAAAAAAAAAAAAGTCAGTGTCTCTACCCGGTTTTAAATCATCATTTAAGCTGGTCTTTTGACATCATGTGGAACTTCTGCAGCATTCTGCCAGCCAAGTCTTATCTGGGTTCCCCACTCTTTGGGGGGTGGCTCTACTGACCCTCTGCCCAACTTCTGGCCAATTTGGGGTCAGGCCTAAGTGTCACTTTATATTTCTTAAAAATGGAGTTTCATGTGTTGCTTCTTATCACGTGGCTCAACGTCTTGCAAGGACGTTCTCTGATGCTCTCCTCACCCAGCTCCCGACCTGCGCTGCTGTGGAGGACAGCATCCGGAAGGGGAAAATAATGTTATCAATGCATCCCTGGCGTGGGGAAATGACAAGGTGACTTTCAGCAGGGGTAACTCGAAAAGACTGACAGTTCCTTGTTCGTTTTGGAAGGAGAACCAGGAATGCAGAAAGTATTGGCTGCTTAACTGATAAGCTATGGAGCGTATTTTTATTTATTTTTTGTGGCCATCGATCATCTTTTGTATTGGAAGCTTCTAGGGTTCTGTCCATAGTGCTATGGGTTTCACTGATATGGGTTGAAATCCTCACCCCCAGACCTGTAAATAAAGGGGCCCTGATGGTGTGGTGGGTTAGGCCTAGGGTGTTTGACCACAAGGTCGGCTGTTCAAATCCACCAGCTGCTAGGGAAGAAAGTGCAGGCTGCCTACTCCCTTAAAGACAGTGGTTCTTAATCTTCCTAATGCCCTGACCCTTTAATACATTTCTTTTTGTTTGTTTGGGTTGTTTTTTGTCTTGTTTTGTTTTTTTGTGGCATCACTGCCCCCTGGTGGGAGTAGGAAGGCCAGCTTTGCTCCTGGAGACCTGCTGCTGGATTTGAACCGCCAACCCTGTGGGCTGCAGTCCTGCACACAACCACTACGCCACCGGGACTGAGCCTAATACGGTGCCTTATTGATGATGATGATTCCCAACCATAAAATTATTTTTGTTGCTGCTTAATAACTGTCATTTTGCTACTGTTGTGAAAGGGTCATTCCACACACACACACCCCCGGCAAAGGGGTCAAGACACTCAGGTTGAGAACTGCTGCCTAAAGGTGTGAGTAACCTTATACAGAGTCACTCCAAGGGTCAGTCGAGTTAATGGCAAGGGTGTGGGTACCTGTAAGCATGATCTTGGTTATAAATAGGGTTTTTTTTATGTTAATAGGGACGTGCCAGAGTAAGATGAGTATTAGACCCAAGCACTTCTGAGTTCTAACAAGAGTAGGAGAGACAGACTCAGCAAGAGAGAAAAGTCATGTACGACCAACAGACACTAGGACAATGGTTCTCGACCTTTCTGATGCCCAGCCCCTTTAATACAGATCTTCATGCATGGTGACCCCCAACCCTTAAATCATTTTTGCTGCTATTTCGTAACTCATTTTGCTACTGTTATGAATCAGACAACCCCTGTGAAAGGGTCCTTGGACCACCCCAAAGAGGTCTCGACCCACAGGTTGAGAACCACTGCACTAAAAGGAGAAAACAGATTCTTAAATCAACATGAGGGAAACCTTGATTTGGACTTTTAGCCTCAAGACGTGAGAAGAAAAATACCTATTGCTTTTCAAAAAGCCACCCATGTATATTTTAGTTACAATAGTGCTAGGTAGTACAATAGTACTCCCACAGAGTTTGAATTTGGTATCAGAGAGGGAGTGGACAAGGGGCAGGAAATGGTTTTGTTCTTGGGTAATAAATAGTGACTCGTGGAAATTGGATGCACTTGATAGACCTGGATTGCCTTGAAAAGACTGTTGGTAAACTTGTGCGCGTAAAAGGTCTTTCTGATGGGGGCCAAGAAAGAATTGAGAGCAATGAGGAAAGTTGCTATTACCATGAACAGATGTTGCCGGAAATTTGGATTTTTGTTTTCCAGAAATGTGATGTTTCATGTGCTTCTGGTAAGGTTTTCGAAAGACATGATGAACATGTCAGTGGACACTGAAGAGAAGGCGGTGTTTAACAAATGCCAAAGAACTGAATTGTGTTGGAATGCTTTGTGAAAAGTAGAACTTTGATAAGGGGCTGAGGAGCCATGTAAGCAGGATATAAAAAGATGTGGTTTCTCCTTACTGCACCTAGTGAAATACAGAAGAAAAGAATTCAGTTTACCTATGAATTATGCCCCCCAAAAGCACAGAACTTAAAAGATTTGGGAAATCATTTTGTAAAAACTAAGTATTCCCTAGACCCGACACCAAGGATGTGTAGATACAGTCTTTTTCTAAAGAGGCTAGGCCTGTGACTGATAGATGCGCCCAGCCACCTCAGCAGAAACCCAGTCAGCTTAGATTGAAAGAGGGGATAAAATGAAGGAAACCCTGGAATTTTACAGGCAGGAAATGGGCCCTGGGGAGCTACTTGGATGCAAATATTTGTTGATCTCCAAGAAAAAAAAAAAAGGGACCTACCAAGGGGAAGGGGAACCCTTAAGAGATCAACAGAACTATCAGGTGTGTGTATGCGTGTGTGTGTGTGTGTGTGTGTGTGTTTTGAGGGGGGGTGGGGAATGAGAGGGGTCTGAGACTCCACTTACATGATTTAAAAAATTATGAGGGGGTACCCCCCAAAATGGAAAAGCTCTACTAAATGTCACTTTCGTAGCATGCATACATACACACACACATACATACATACACACACACCCCTGTGCTAGGCAAGCTTAGAGCAATTCGCTCAGTTAGTGCACCCAGTGTCATCGCCTGGCAAGGTTCTCTGTGGTCACAGTGAATATTTTCATAAAAGCTGTTTTGCACAAACCTTGTTTTTTGTGATGGCCTACTTAAGAACAGCATTCAACTGTGAGGTTTTGTTTCCTTCCAGTGGGGCTGGGGGCATGCCGCAGAAACGGTTGTGATGTGGAACACAACTTACAAGGACAGTGCTATGGGGAAAAACTCAAGTGTCCACAGAAGTGGTTTTCTCGTTGTGAAAAAGATGAAATGTCAACAGATGACAAATCTCAGCTCACGTTGTGGACGTCTGTCAACTCATCAACTCGTATTGCATTTGGAGTTCATTCTATCAGGTAAGACTGTTAATCAAACTTTCTACTTAGAGGTTCTGAAAAGAAAGCCTTAACACTATGCGATTTAAAAAAACCCTGATTTGTGGCAGATGGTGGAGGGGGGACTGGTTTTGTCACCACGACAATGCACCTGCTTATGCAGCCATCTCAACGCGCCAACTTGTGGCCCAAAAGCAGCATGCCCCTCCTGTCCCGCACACCTGACTCGCCTGACCTCGCTCATTGTGACTTATTTTTATTTCTGTAAGTGCAGAGGCACATGAAAGGACAGCGATTTGATGACATACAAGAGGGGAAGGATCAAACAAGGAGGGAGCCATGCCACTCATCCAAACAGGTGCGTTTGAAAAGCGTTTCCCAGAATAGAACTGCAGATCTGACAAATGTATTAAGTGTAATAAAGTGTACGTGTTCCGCCCAACATGTAACCACTAAGCCACTAGGACTCTTGTCTTCCTTATCTGGAGCTGTAATAAGAGAAATACCACATATGGATGGCTTTAGCAGACAAACCTATTTTCTCACAGCTTAGGAGACTAGGAGCCGAAATTCCAAGCACTGGCTCGCTCTAAGGAAAGACTTTCTCACTCTGGATTCTGGAGGAAGGCCTTTGTCAAGTTTCAGCGTTTGTTCCACAGTTCAGCGTGGCATCTCTCTTCCCCCTGCTCTTCTATGCCAAATCTGCTCATATTTTCTCTCAAAGGCAATTGAGATCCTACATTTATATGACCTCAGTGAACAATTTTTAAAATTTTTCAGTTCCTAAATGGGTTGAGTCAAGGTTTAGGATTCACAGCATTTGTATTTGAGAATACTGTCCAAAACATAACATCCCCATACTTGATTCAGAAGATGAGATTTGCGGTTAGAGTTGATGCCACAATGGATTAAGACTTTGGGGGATGAAGACATAGGGTTTTTCTCCTACAAAGCAGATGAATCTCGGTAGGGAACCAAATTTTTGAGACCAAAAGGGAGGATATATTATGTCTTCCCCAAATATGTGTTAAAATCCTAACCCCTGAACCCATAAATATGACCCTAGTTGGAGATAAGGGTTTACTTTTTATGTTAATGAGCCCAAAGCAGAGCAGGGTGAGTGCCAACCCTAATCCCCTCTGAGTTATAAAAAGAGCAGAAGAGAAACACCAGGGGGAAGTGGAAGGCAAATCACAGTTGAATCGATGGGACAGGTGAGTCTACAAGACTGCTGGCAGCGATTGGGAGATTGTATAGACAAGAAAGAAACTCCAGTTGAGCCCCGGTGGCGTAGTGGTTGTGCGCAGGACTGCGGTCCACTGGGTTGGAGGTTCAAATCCAGCAGCAAGGCTGGGCCTCCTACTCCCACCACCAGGGGCAATGATGCCAAAAAAAACCAAATAGAAATGACGCCTGGAAGCCCATCAGGACACGCTGAGTTCCAGCATCGGGCAGCATCTTGGATTCTGCTGGCTTCTCTGTTAAAAAAAAAAAAAGAAAGAAAGAAACTCCAAGCTGAGCCCTGGTGGCACAGTGGTTGTCTGTGGGACTGTGGCCCCCAGGGTGGGCGGTTCAAATCCAGCAGCAGCTCTCCAGGAGCAAGGCTGGGCTTCCTACTCCCACCAGGGCAGTGATGAGAGAAAAAGAAAAAGAAACTCCAGCTAGAGCCACACCCTGAATTCAGGCTTCTAGTCTCCTGAGCTGTGAAAAAATAAATTCCTGTCTTAAAACACCCACTTGGTGGGGGCTGAGCCCCAGTGGTGTAAGTGATTGAGTGCGGGACTGCGGCCTGCGGGCTTGGCGGTTCAAATCCAGCGCTGCGCAGCGCTGGGCAGCTCCCATGATCACCAGAGGGCAGTGATGTCCCCCATCCCCAAAGAAAACAAAACACCCACTTGGTGGAAATAAGACCAAAGTCCTCGCAACTGGATCATTCAGTAACATCATGATGAAATGGAGAAAAGGTTGATATCTTACTTGGATCCACAATCGATGCTCACGGAAGCAACAGTCAAGCGATTAAAAAAAAAAAACATTGCATTAGGCAAATCTGCTGTATAAGACTTCTTTAGAGTATTGAAGAGCAAGGATTTCACTTTGAGGACGGTGGCGGGCACCTAATCAGGTGTCGATTTAAGAATTATGAGTGTAGCGGTGAAGTCTGGCCTGTCAATCTGGAGATAGCCAATGAGACCTCTGTGTGGACACGGCCTTCTGAGGATTCTGGGAAATGTGTCCTCCCTTCTTGGAAACCGGAGACACTCTCTCACTGGCTTGGAGACGCTCCACTGACAAGGCTGACTTCCTGAAACACATTCCTGAGGAGAAGCCACATGGAGTTACCCTAGTGCCCCGAGCTGGACAAACCACATGGATGCAACCAGACCTCTGAAGCCAGAGAAGGCAGAGAGAGACCCCTACCCATGCTGAGATGCTTACAACGCCACTGAATCCAGAGACTCTCTACCCACTGGCTTGTGATCGTCCTGCATTTGGCTGCATTGCATGTGTTTTGCGAGTCTAAAGAGGACTTGATAGATTGGTATCAGAGATATGGGCTCATATC
>PVJH01012343.1:0-64801 GCA_004026705.1 Nesogale talazaci
CCAACCAATCCAAATCCGAGGGGGCAGGAGACTTGCGCATGCGTGCTGAGGGGGTTGGCGGCCAGACGGCGCGCTGAACTGCTGAGGCGCGTTTCCCTCAGCTCCGGCAGTAGCCACTCTCGGTGAGTCCTGAGGACGGAGGACCCCTCGTTTAATTAGATTTTCTCTTGTAGCAAAAGGGCTGGTCCATTTTTCAACTGGCCCTTTCTCTTCTCAGTCGAGACAGAACGCTAGTCACCTCATTCAAGTGTCTTGAACCCGACCAGCCCGTAGTCACCCTGCTGTGAGTCGGTGACTTTGGCAGTTGTGGGACGCCCGGAGCGATACCACCAGATTCAGTTATCCCCGGGGTCCGTGTGTGTGTGTGGGGGGGGGGGGGGGGGGAGTGGGGAATAGGTCGAGTCGGAAGAAAGTTCTGGCAAATGACTTCTGAAAATTCTCAGTGAAAACCACCCCTCAACCCCCCCTCCAAATTTAACCCCCTCAACTCCTTGCTATGCAGTGAGCGGTGACTCAGCGACCCCTTGTGGGTTGCATGGAGACGGTGCCGGCTTGGCGGAGTAGAGCGCCGACTTGCTCCCACTGAGGCGGCCCCCAGCTGCCGCCCCTCGGAATACGAGCCCAGGAAAATCGAATGGCTACCCAAGCGTTCAGTGAGCCCGAGGGGGGTCCGGGACGGACCAACACTTTTCATTCATTCCAGGAGTCGGTGCCCACTCGATGCATTTAACAGCAGCAGCGGCGTGACTCAGTCACAGTGAACTTTTAAAATTGTCGGCATGTTTTATGCATTGTGCCTTCCCGTTGCGCCCAGCTCAGTGCTTGATAGAAATGAGCATCCTGATACCAAGGGCTCAGGTAGAAAAAATTTGGAGAAAGATGATGGTGACAAAGGTACAAATATACTTGACACACTGGATGGAAGTATAGATTGGGATAAGAGTTCGGCAAACCCCCCATAAAATTATTTAACAAATACATAAATCAAAGGATTCATGGGGGTGGTAAGGTGGAGAGGGAGGAAATAGAGAGATGCTGATAACAAAGGGCTCAAGAAGAAATATAATGTCTTGAAATTATTGGCGACAACATTTGTACATGTTTGCTTGATAATTGATGTATGGATTGTTATATGTAGGAGCCCCCCCCAAAATGACTTATTTTTAAAAAAGAAATGAGGATCCACTTTCGTATAGGGCCATTCAGTTGCCTCACTAGGTGGTCCAAGGAATGAAAGTGAAATTTTAATAGACATTTAATAGAAAAATTGTAGACGTTTACTGGACAACTCTGTGTGCACGTGATTTGCCCCCCAGATGCTCAGTACAACCAAAGTGATGAAATGGAGGCTGATAGCCTCCTTTATAGCAATTTGCAGAAAGAATCCCTGAGGTAGACTTTTCTCAGGATTAGATACTGTCGGGAAGCAGGGTGATTCTAGAGTCATGGTCAACTTTTTTTTAAGGGCAATTGTTAATGGTGAGATACACAGCCAAATATACATCCAGTCACGATTTCTTGCCTTTGGTTACATACTTCACCTCGGGGTCTCATTATCGCCATCGCTACTCACATGGTTTCCTGGTCGTGAATTTTGTTATATATTGGGGTGCTGATCACAGGGGCTGCAGTGTGAGCCCATCAGACAGATGAGTCTTTCTCCTGCCATACAGTTACAGGGGCAGTTCCAACCTGCTCTATAATGGTCCTGTCAGTCACAATCCACTTGATGGCAGTGCATTTGAGATTGAGAGTTTGACTGCCATAAAGAGTTACAGACTTAGAAACTCACCAAGGCAGTCCTACCCTGTCCTATAGAGTTACTATGACTCGGAATCAGCTAGATGGCAGAAGTTGACCCCCTTATAAAGTCTCATCTGGTGCTTTAGTTGGCACCATTGTTAGTTTACACTCAGAGATAATTCGTAATCGATAGAGCTCAATGGATCCAGTAAGTCTGGTTTCCATCTGGCTTTAAAGTTCTGTCCCCTGGTGTCTTCTGTTTGTCGGGTCCTACAACCAAAAGAGTAACGTAATTTTTAATTAGAGCAGGGCAGAGTAAAGGAAAACTTAAGCCTTAACAGGTAAAGCAGTAGCACCAGGAGTTGTGTTGGCCAGGAGGGGAGGGTGTTTGGACATTGTAGTCTGACCAAGGTTCATGCTATTTATTGCCTGTATTCCAAGAAGCTCTTGTGTCATAGTGGGTTATGAGTTGGGCTACTAACCCACCAGTCACTCCACAGGGGAAAGATGAGGCTTCCTGCTTTCATAAAGATGAACCACCTCAGAAACCCAGAGGAGCAGTTCCCTCTCCTATAGAGTCACTATGAGTCAAAACCGACTTGATGCTATTCAAGCACAATTTCAGATAGTCATGTTGTGTCTTGATCCATCATAATTAGAGGATGTCTGATGTTGGTGCAATGATTTGTGTTCCGCAGGAGAACACCAAGGCTCACCTGTGGAGATCCAGCCTGTACGTAGCCACAACTAGTCCCTGTGAGTACCTGGCCAGCTGTCGGCTCCTTTTCTCTTCCTTGAAAACATCGTAGGGCTTAAATGTTTACAACTGTAAGCTTCAAAGTCATTTTCTCAAAAGGATTCTATATTGACATTTGCCTTATTAGCAGTTGTCTTCTCTTCCCATCATTCATTTCCTGCTTCCTTTTCTGAGTACTCTTGGCTCCTCTTAGAAACATTCATTTACAAACATGAAGGAGGTATAAGTCTTCATAGGCACAATCTCTATGGCCCACTAGGAATACTTCTTTGATTATATGATTAGGAACACTTCGCTCTTAAAATAAATAAGATTGTCAAAATAGTTGTACCCAAATGATGCTGTCCAATTTCCCTACTTTGTCTTTGGCTGCTTGGGTTTTTGGTGTCATGTAACAATCATACTGTTGCTGTGAGTCCGTATTGACTCAGCAGCAGAGTTTTAACAATCCATTGTTATAAAAACAGTATCCTAGAGTATCCCCCTATCTTTTCGTCTAAGAGTTAAATGGCTTTAGTCCACACATTTCATGTTCATTTCTGTGTAGGGTGTGAAGCATGGGTCCAACGTCAATTTGTTACAAGTGGAAATCCAGTTGGCTCAAGCTCCATGTGTTTGAAGACTTGGGCAGTGGGCGGGCATTTTATCCAATTTTTTTTTATATCTGTGCTGAATGAAAAAATTAGTCAAAAGGGCAAAAAATAAAATGCAATTTTCCTCTGGTGAGAAGGAAAAAGAAAACATTTCATTTAAGAGGCACACTGTTCCAGTGGCTATTGTGGATGGGAGTGCCCCTGGGTGCCTGTGGAGTGGCGGAGGTGGAGTGGGGGTGGGAGAAGACCAAACTGTAATTTCTGTCTAGCCCTGTGCTGCCCACTGCAGTAATCTCAATGGACTATTAACATTTAAAATAATTAAAATTTAAAATTCAGTTCCTCCAACACACAGCCACAGCTACCTTCTCAATAGTCTTGAGAGACTAGTCCAGAGCCCTGGCTGTAGTGTTTCTGAAGACAGCAGCAGACTTAACATATGTACTGGTGTACAAGCCAAGTTTTAAATGCAGCACATTTTAAATGCAGTTGTGGTGAAATTAGATGCTTCGACTGATACTCGAGTTGACATCTACTTGAATGTATATAGCTTATACTTGAACATATATGGTAGCTTCTGTTTACAAAGCTTACTCTATCCTGTCTTCCTGAAGCTGATGCCTGGCCCATTGGAGTTATTGCCACCATCCAGAAAGATGTGTGGGATTCATTATGTCTACAAAATTTATAGATGCCTCAGATATAAATACTGTGGAATTTCCTTTGTCTTCTCTCTCTCTCTCTTTCTCTCTCTCTCTCTCTCTCTGTCTGTCTCTTGCATCTTACCCCTCTCTCTCTACCTGAAACACTTTTTGAGGAACAACTTCCCAACTGAGACTCTTTCTGCTGTCCTTTTCCCTACATATTTTTGGTGTTTTTTTTTGTGGTGGTTAGGGGACAATAGAAGTGGCAGACAGCTATTGCAGCTGGAGAAACTGTTAACCTTTTCCTCATGAGACCTTACAGTAGTTTGCTAGTGGGTCTGTATTGAAACCTATTTTTCTCTTCTTCCATATAATGGCAGTTCTTGTGGTCTCTGTACCACTTGAGTTAGCTAATTCTCTGGCCTTAGACACAGGGACAGCTCTAACCTTTCTTTATTCAGCTCTTCTAAACTCCTTCCATTTAATCTCCTTTGAATTCCTGCTACCTATACACATCACCTCCCTCGATAAATCTATTAATGAAAAGTCTTGCTCTGTCTCTTGTCTGTGAAAGACCTTATATATTTTTGGTGACCCTTGCAGGTAGGCTGTCTAGGCTAGGACTAGGGTGGCACTTTCCCTTTCTGTAGTCACCAAAGCCCCTAGCAGCCTCCCCAGGCCCCTTGGAATGAGCCTAGAAAAACGATCTTGATAGCTGCATAGCAGAGAGGTGATGAAGTACATGTCTCAAACCGGGATAAACCCATGGACTTCTATGCAGTCTCCAGATAAGCCCCTAATTGGAATTATCAGACAGGTAATGAAGACCACATTCTTCGAAGTGATATGATCTTGTATTTCATTGAGGGTTTGCAGAAACTATAAACAAGGCAGTCACTTATGACAAAATTTGGGAAATCATTCGGGAACCAAATGAAAATCCTGCCAAATTTCTGTCATGTCTTTCAGAAGATTTACTTAACGAAGGAAGACTGACTACACCAGAAGGGATCATTGTACTTCACTTAAATTTCATTTCACAATCAGCTCTAGACATTAAAGGAAAACATAAAACAGTGGCTCCCAGACTTCACAGCAAGATCTTCTCAGTGCAGCCTTCAAAGATTTTTCAGCAGTAGGGATGATCCGGAAAAGTTACATAAGCTGCAGAGAGATAAGACTAAATACCAAATGCTAGCAAATGCCCTCCAGGGCAGAGTGTGAATGTGTCTAAACAATTGGGCTATGCAAAAGTGTGCCACCAAGACCTTGCTTCAAATCCTCCCAAACATTGGGCAAATATATGCCTTAATTCGTAACCTCCAAGAAAGCCATGTCCACGCTGCAAACAGGCCACTGGGGAAATGACTGCCCCACTCCACAGAGAGCAGGTGGGATAGTTTATTCCACTAAACCAATAGTCAGCAAATTGCACCTCTTTCAATGTGAACGTATGGCTCTTAAGTAACATTGAAAACATTTAAAGGTTATCATTTCAGATCATGGTGAATTCATTTGTTTGGAAAAACATATTTAAGAGTCTTGAGTTCTTTTAAAGTAGTTAGGAGGGACAAGAATGACTCTTTGGTCTCAAGAGTTTGCTGACCCCTGCATGACACCAACAGAGTAATGTGCCTAAGACACATAGGTGTCAGAGCTGCTTGGCTTGAGCCTAGAGTAGCTATCATTGTCTCAGGGGACACTTAGTCTTACCTGAACACAGGGAGAACTTCATTAGCTTCCACCACTATTGTAGGAGTCTCAGGTAAAACTTCACAACCTCTTAAGACACAGCCACTTTTATATAGTCTGTATTATGTACAAATTACACATCAATTTCTGGTCATCCCAAATTATCCTATTTCCTTACTGGTAAGAGATACTAAATTCAGAGCAGTGATAAATTTGCATTTACCATAAACCTCACTGGCCTCAAACCTATGCTTCTCTTACAAGCAGCATCAGTCACTCTGCCTGTCTTCACTTCTCCCTTAAGTGACTCTAGTGTCACAACCCGCTCTGCTGGTTCTTTCCCTTTACCACTTGATCTGGTTAACTCACAAGCATGGAATGTCACTCAACCTTTGGATGCTGGACATCACCAGCCTGTCTACATCAGTTTAAAAGACCCCTGAGAATTCCCTAAGGTGCCCAGTACCCTATTGATCTCTGACAAATTAAAAGGCCTCAAACCTATAATCTCACAATTACTCAAAAAGTAGGCCTGGTAAGACAAACTCACTCTTCTTTTAACATGCCTATCCTGCCGGTTATTAAACCCAGTGTAACTTTCAGACTTGTCCAAGACCTTAGGGTCATTAATGCTGCTGTCCTGCCTATTCATCCTACCTTTCCCATCCCTTACACTCTGTTCTTCCATATGCTGCACATTACATGGTTTTAGACTTAAAGGATACCTTCTTAACTATCCTACTTGATGACAGGTCCTAAGACTCTTTGCCTTTACCTAGACAGACCCCATGTTGGGGTGTTTTGCTCAGGGTTATTTAAATAGCAGCCATTTATTTAGCCAAGCCCTAGTGACCAACCTCCTATCTCTAGACCTTTTTCCCCAGCTTCCTCCTCCACTCTGTGGATGACCTGCTAAGTAGTCCATCCCTTCTAGAGTCCCCAAATCACACCAATGTTCTTTTGAACTTCCTAGCAGATAAGGGGTAACCAATGTCCCAACCCCCTCTACATAAACTGGCTCGCGCAGACTCTCTCAGGTTGTGGCTTACTAATTTTAGTGTGTTAGCTAACCTCTCTATGAAGCGGCTAAGGGGCAACTCACTGAACCTTTAGATCCAACAGCATCCATTGATAAACCATACAAAAACACTTAAATCTGCCCTGCTACCAGTTCCTGGTCTCTCCCTAATCTAACCCTCCCCTTCATTATATATGTACATGAAACTCATGATATAGCTGTGGGAGTCCTAGGCCAGGGAATAAGACTCCTGCCTCTAGTATCCTAATTATCTAAGCAGACCTACTGCACAGGAATGGGCCTGTGCTTAAGGGCCATGGCAGCCACTGTTCTAGCCTAAGGAAGGTCAAAATTAATTTGGCCAGGGTACCTGTATTCAATCCCCTCATCCTTTTTGGGACCTACTCTCCCACCATACTGTGTCAGCGCTCATACCTTTTCATCTACAACTGTTTCATCTCACCTTTATTGAGAGTTCAAGTTTTACATTTCAGTCCTGCCCAACACTAAGTTCCGCTGCACTAATTCCCATTTCTTTGTTCCTACTTGAACACTCCTGCACTGAATCCCTTGCTCTCTTCACCAATCCACTACGTGACATCTCTGCCTCACCCTTACCCAATGCATGTCATCCAGGTGCTGCTCATAGATGAAATTATTCCTCAATTTGGTTTGCCATACTGCCTACAACCAGACAATGGTCCAGCCTTCATTTCACAAGTAACCCAGCTTACGCCTTGCAAATCTCTTCTTCTCAGTTCATTCAAGTTAATGTACAACAACCCTTTTAGGAAACTTTCCTTCTTCATCACTTCTGTTAGGGGACTATACTACTCTGAACCTCGTCAGACATATTCTCAGTGCAAGCACACATGCACTTACCTCAACCCTATTCCACCGAAGAGGTACATTTTTCAGTGTCCCAGGTCAACAAATATTATGAAAGTCAAGACAACCTGATCCCCTAACACCTTCTCCTAACTACCCCCACAGCAGTAAAACTGTCAGGAAAACCCTTCAGGTATCACCTTTCTATGATCAAATCTTTCCCTCCTAAACTTCCATTCCTCCTCCTCTAATCATTCTAATAAGAAAATTAACCAATCTGAATTCCTATTCCTCCCAACTACTAGAGCCAAAAAAGGTCAAATAAGCTTGTAAACTTTTTCAGATACCAGAGGAAAGATGTCAGCTCTACTGCGGTACCGGTTTCAGAACTTCGTGGAATGTGCATTGGAAGACCAGGACTGGTTCTTCCCTCGGGACAGCAGTTATGAGGCATATTGGGAATGGATAGAAGATCTGTGGTACCAGGGTACCTTCATGATGTTCTCTTCCGAGGAAATCGAATTTTTCTCATTCCTGTTACTCTGTTGCCTTACTGCACCGCCTGTGGCAGATATTCCATTGTGTTAGCCAATCCATTGAGTTTTTGTTATAATGTAATCGTTGGAGACCCCTTATCTCCGGTAAATGTTTCATCATGGGTCCTGCCACTCCTAGGACCTTTCAGTTAAATATATATATTTCTGTGTTTCAGACCGTGCTTTTTTTGTTGTACATAATTTTTTTTTGCAGCAACATAGACATGTCATCAATCAGAACCTATATGGAGCTATACATGGCTGCATTCCAACTCAAAGCACCTACCAGACCCTGATAATTTTAGGTTCCATTCACCCATGTCCAGCTGGAGGTAACTACAGAAGAAAAGAGATCTTTGGCCATATTCCATAGTACTAAACGGTAGGCATCTGGAGTCTAGTGGCAGCGTTACTAAGGCAGCAGTAGATACGTCTTATATTTACAGAGCTTACTCTGTCTACCCGCCCAGTTAAGTGACATCAGCCTGCCAACACTGGCACCTGACCCATTGGCTTTCTCTCTCTTCTTTCCTGTAAGGGTGGTTCTTGCGACCTCTATACCTTTTGAGTTAGCTACTTCTCTGGCTTTAGACAAACAGCCAGCTCTAACCTTTCTTTATGTGGCTATCCTAAACTCCTTCCATCTCATTTCCTTTAATTTCCTGTTCCCTACAAACCTCACCACCCTCAATAAATATATTATTAAAAAACCTTGTACTTTCTCTTGTCTCTGAAAGACTTTACAGTTAGTGGATCCTACACATTCAAGGTCTATTGGACAGCGTTGGTTGAGTGCAATTTGAATGAAAGCTCTGGTAACAGTGGCTTGAATGGCAGGCTTCTAACCGCAAGTTTCATAAATTCAAACCCATCAGCTGCTCTGAGGGTGAAGGACAAGGCTTTCAGAATCCCAGACGAGCATTTCTACTCTCCGATAAGATTCGAAACCTGGGGTTGCTGTCAGTTGGGGCTGATTGGACTTCACCTTTAGCAATGGCAGTGGATACAAAAAGATGTTAATGCTTTTGACTAAGTTTTTCATAGAATATCTTAACAAGTATATCTGTGATAATTGATCATCACTAGTTTTCAGGCCTTTTTAAAAAAAACAGAAAACAAACATCTTTCAGCTGCTTTGAGATTCCAGAATGCCCTTTGAGAAATAATGCTTCCAGGTGACAGAAACCCCTGATTTTCCGTCCTTGTGAAGTCTCCAAATGGCAGCAGAGGCCCTCCGAGCTCATGCAGACAGACTTTGTCTACAAGGGCCCCAAGCATGGCCACACAGTCCTCTCTGGATATCCTCCAGGGTTCCCCTGGGTGGATGGTCACTTCCTGACAAAACGCCTGGGTCAGACAAGGGCCTGCAGAATGTCTCGTAAGTCATGGGACAGACTGCAGGGTCCACTAGACAACAGCCAACCTTGGCAATACTCAGGAGTCAAAGAAGGTCAGGATGTAAAATCATACAAAGGGGCTTCAAAGTGTGGAAAAATGCCATTCACGTTTAATTCAAATTTTCCGTGAACTTTTTGAAGCTCCCTGTGCAACAGGGCATGTTGTTAGGTGCTGTCTGGTTGGTCGGTTCCGATTCAGAGTGACTAGATGTAGTGGTTCTATATACATCAGAACAGAACACTGCCTAGGCCTGCCACATCCTCACAATTTTTGTTATGTTGGAGCCCATTGTTAGGGCCACCGTGTGTCAATCCATCTCATTGAGGACTCTCCTCCTTTTTGCTGTCCCTCTACCAAGCAGAATGTCCTTTTTCCGAGTGTGGTCTCTTTATACCATGTCCAAGATGTGTAAGACAAAGTCGTTCCATTCTTGCCACTGGCAGGGAGCATCCTTGGCTGTACTTTTTCCAAGATCGATTTGTTTGTTCCTTTGGCAGCGCTTAAGCCTTCAGTCAGTCTTTCTGTATATATATGTGACTCCGAAGTAAAATTGAAAACCTTTAAAGGATAATGGTGATTTCATCTGTTCGTAAAAATATATTTATGGCTCACAAATAATTTTTAAATTGCCACGAGGGACAGGATTTGCTAGTCTTTCTCAAGTTTGCTGACCTCTGGTCCAGTCTTTTAAATATAATTGTCCTAGATTGATGCATGAGCTGTGTTTTTATTTCTTTTGCATGGAGTGATCACTTTAACTGGTAAAGAACATAAAGCTCACCAGGCTCATCTGATCAGAATTACGAGCTTATCTCCAGCTCATCCCCCACTACAGCAAGAGGGCAAACTTTTCCAGTCCTAATGTATCCTCTTCTGCCCCTTCTCGGCCACCATAGATTCATTCTCTCTGCTTTTGAATGTCTTCAAAATTAATTTCCAAAATATGTGCTTTGAAATTTGCCATGTGAGTTTTCATTGTATTGAATGTTTCCACCACAATTTGTCCATTCTACTCTTGATGGACCCTTGGGAACTATGAGTGAAGGTATTTTCAGTTGGTGGACATTATGAAGAACAGTGCCATGAGAATATCTGTTGGGAGGCATTAGCCTTCATTTTCCTTGAGTAGAAATCTAGGTGTGGAATTGATGGGCCATAGGGTAGGTGTCATATTTAGTTATTGTACACACCTCCAGACACTGTTCCAAGATGGTTGTTCCAAATGACACACTCGCCAGCAATCTATAGTACCAGTTGCTCCAGGCCTTTGCCAAGTTCCAGGTCCTTAGGTTGTCAGTTCTTTTAGGTTTAGCCATTCTAGGAGAACCAAACGAGTACAGTGGACTCAGCTTAGAAAACTTTGAAAATTCCTAATGGTAGAGACCCAGAAACAATTAAGTAGCAATCTTGAGTTGGAATCAAGCTATTAATATATTTTACAGCTCCACTGGATAGCCCAGCCTGAAAGGCATGGTGTGACTTTATTCTGATAAACTCTGTGACTTCACTCCAAACTCTTTTTGGGGTGTAGGGGGAGGGAGAATCACCTATAAAATAACCCTAACTGTAAATTAAATGCATCAGGTTCTTTATAGAATGAAAACGAGGCACATTCTTACATACAAGCTCTACTTGTCTCTGAAGAAAGTCCAGGCCCAGATGATCCTAGACGCTCCCTCCTATCCTTCCTTTTGGAATTTTACCTCAAGCTGCTTTAGCAGGTCTGAGTTAGCCAGGTAGAAAAGTGCTAATCTCAGCGGTCTTGTGAGGCTAACTGAGTTTTGGAAGCTTCTGCCCACTAAGGCCATTTCCTCAACTAGAAATCCTTTCCAATTCATGCCTAAATAAACCTGCACAGTTCTGCATTGCCCTCACAATCAGAGCCCCGCTGCTGTGCCATTCCGTCTCGCCGACCTCTACTTTCCTAAGCAAGCTAGCTGCAGATGCAGCACCACGTGGACAAAGGGTGATCAGAGCATCTTCCTAATTCCACTAACTCAGCAAGGTCTAAAAAGCAGTACAAAGAAGAGGGGATGCAATGATGCCAATGCCATGCAGAGTCCTTTGCATGTCTACCCAGTGGTGTTTTTTGGAACATTCACAGCCTAGGCCTGCTTACCTCCTGGGATTCCATTGCAGCTGAATGGACCATTGAATGTCCAGACGGGTAACGTCTTCCAGGGATCTTGATGCATGGGCTCTCCATGAAAGATCTTATTTTATTTTGCTTCTAGTGTTTTCATTTTAAACGACGGTCACTGAGTAATGGTAATTCATCCGAGCAATAAGAAGCATTGCACTAGGAGACTGGTGTGTGCCGCAGCCTGTGCCCTCACCTGCTGTGTGGCGTGATAAGCTGTTTCACAGACTGAGGCTGTAGGTTTACTTCCACTTTGGGACCTGGAGCAAACTGCCACAAGGGCCATTAATCAAACTACTTACTACTCACTGCCATTGAGTCGATACTAACTCTACCCTGTAGGACAGGGTAGAATTGCTCTTGTGAGTTTCCAAGACTAACTTTACAGGAGTTGAGAGCCTCTTCTTTCTAACTTAATCAAGCAGTGCTCCCTGAAGGAGACCTGCGGATTCATCTCTCATCTTGTGACCCTCCAGGGAGAGAAATGCTTGGCTAAAAGTGTCCTGTTCTCATTTATAGCTCCCAAGAGAAGCATTTTCCCATGTTGGCTTCATTTCCCTTACAATATATGGCAGTTGTCATGACTAATATTATAAATCATCTTTGTGGTTGTTTCTTATTTCTCACCTGACCCAAACTACCTAGGTTCTGGGTGATCAAGAGAAGAAAGGTATTAACTTCCTTGGTGTGACACACTCAATAAATTGCCCAGACAGTGTATTCAATACCAGCTTTGACTCCATTGTGGGGTGAGGTCCAGGTGGTAGACTCTGGGGAGATGTTGGATCAACTTTGGAACACGACAGCCAGGTGCCTTGCTCTGCCCCATTTGGAGAAGGAACAGGAGGCAGTTGACCAGTGACACGGCCCTCCCTAGAATGTGAATTTTGAACCAAGTACTATGAAAGCTGCCACAATTGTCAATGACAACACCTGGATCCACCCCAGGGGTTCGTTCCAGGGAGTTGGGAGTGCTGAGAAAGAAAAAAGTGGCCAGGAGAAGACAGTGAATTTTATTTGGGTGCTACTCCAGTAAGAGTTCAGAAAAATGATGAAATATGCAACTTTCTTGTAGTTCTTAAATGTTCTTCCCCGCCACTATCATGATCCCAATTCTACTTTACAAATCTGATTAGACCAAAGGATGTACACTGGTACAGATAGGAACTGGAAACATGGGGAGTCTAGGACAGATGATCCCTTCAGGATCAGTGGTGAGAGTGGCGATACCTGGGAGGGTGGAGGGAAGGTGGCGTAGAAAGGGGAAACCAACTACAGTGATCTACATATAATCTCCTCCCTGGAGTATGGACAACAGGGAGGTGGGTGAAGGGAGACATTGGACAGTGTAGGATATAACAAATTATCAAGGGTTTGTGGCGGAGGGGGTAGCGGAGAGGGAAGGGAAATAAGAGGAGCTAATACCGGGGGCTTAAGTGGAAAGAAAATGAGAATGGTTATGGCAACAAGTATACAAATGTATTTTGCATACAATGGATGTATGAGTGGATTGTGATGGGAATTGTATGAGCCCCTGATAAAATGATTTTTTTAAAAAGTTAAGAAAAATGGGCTGAGCCCCGGTGGCATAGTGGTTGTGCGCGGGACTGCGGCCCACTGGGCTGGAGGTTCAAATCCAGCAGCAGCTCTCCAGGAGCAAGGCTGGGCCTCTTACTCCCACCACGAGGGCAGTGATGCCCCCCCCCCAAAAAAAAGTTAAGAAAAACAACTACAAAACCACTGCCATTGAGTCAACTCTGATTCATGGAGACCCTGTAGGGGAGGGTAGAACTGTCTGTGTGTTTCTGAGATTAACTACTTATGTGAGTTGAAATCCCCTTTTTTCTCCCATGGAGCAACTGATAGTTTTGAATTGCTAACCTCGTAGTAGCAGTCTAGCTCACAACCACAACACTAAGGGTCAGGATCCACTTGGTGTCCGTGAGTAGTTATTTGTTCATTTTTGGTAGGTTCACGGAAGGAAGTCCCCTCATGGCATGAAATTTCCAAAGGCCAGGACAAGGCCACGGTCCAGAAGTGTTGGAGTAAAGTGGGGCTTCTGTGTTCGTGGTGTGTTCAGTGGTACATTGAGAAGTCCCTGGATCAGTGTTCCGAAGGGCAGCTGTAGCTGAGGTCCTTTATAACTCCAGGTTTATTTTAGCTATCACCATGGAAGCAGCAGTCAAGAAACCAAAAGTTTTGCCTTGGACACATCTGTAGCAAAGACTTCTTTAAAGTGTGAAAGAGCAAGGATGCTACTTCTAGGACCAAGGTGCGCCTGACCTAAACCATGCTATTTTCAATCACCTTTTAGGCAGGTGAAAGCTGGACAATGCATAAGGAAGACTAGTGAAGAATCAATGCATTTGAATTATGGTGTTGGGGAAGAATATTGAAAGTACCATGACTGTCAGAAGAACAAGCAATTTTTTTTTAGAAGCAAAGACAATAAGACTTCTCATCTTAGGTACTTTGGGGGTGTTATCAGGAGGGGTCAGTCCCTGTAAAATGACATTAGGCTTGATAAAGTTGTGAGGAAAAATGAGGAAGGCCATCAATGAGATTGATGGACACAGTGGCTACAACGCTAGGCTCAGACTTAGCAATGACTATGAGAATGGCATAGATAAGGCATAGAAAGGCATAGATAAGGGCAATGTTTTGAGATAGCTAGAAGTTAGAAATGACTTCATCACAGCCAAGCACAGCAGCACGAAGAACAGACCAACTATACTAGGATCAGCTGCTATTGGGTTGACTTTGATCATGGCTACACTACAACTCATCCTCTATAGGGTTTTTGATGGAAGTAGTTTGGCAGAATGCAGATTCAAAATGCCACCCTTTTCAGTGAATAGCTTGAGCATGATAACAGTTTTGTTTTTCCTTTTTTAAATTGAGGCTCTTATAGCTCTTTTTTTTTGGGGGGGTGCATCACTGCTCTCCGATGGTGGGAGTAGGAGGCCCAGCCCCACTGCTGGAATTGAACCTCTGTCCCAGTGGGCCGTAGTCCCGCGAACAACCACTACTCCACTGGGGCTCAGCCCAAGGGGTCTCTTTGCATCTCTCCATTCTTTTTTTTTTTTTTTGGCATCACTGCCCTGGTGGTGGGAGTAGGAGGCTCAGCCTTTGCTCCTGTGAGCTGGAATTGAACCTCCATCCCAGTGGGCTGCAGTCCCGTGCACAACCACTATGCCACCGGGGCTCAGCCCTCTTATACCTCTTAATACAGTCCCTACATCCATCCATTGTGTCAGACACACTTTTCCATGTTTCCATCATTTTCAAAACATTTTCTTTCTACCTGAGCCCTTGATATCAGTTCCTCACGTTTCCACTCCCTCCCCACCTCCTTCGCTCATGAACACTTGATCATTTATAAATAATTATTATTTGTTCATGTCTTACACTGACCGCTGTCTCCCTTCACCCACTTTTCTGTTGTCCATCCCCCAGGGAGGAGGTTATATGTAGATCATTGTCTTCAGTTTCCCATTTCTTCCCCCACATTCCCCTTACCCTCCTGGTATTGCTACTTTAATTGTTGGTTCTGAAGGGTTTATTTGTCCCTATGTTTCCAACTCTTATCTGTAACCATGTACATGGTTACAGATTTGTAGCTGGATTTGTAAGGTAAAATTGGGATCATGATAGAAGAAAGCATTAAAGAACTAGAGGAAAGTTGTGTGCTTTATTGCTGCTGCACTTCACCCTGACTGGTTTGTCCCTTTCTTGTGACCCTTCTGTAGGGGAATGTCCAATTGTCTATAGATAGGCTTTGGGTCTTGTGTTAGTCTGGATAGAATAGAGAAACAAATTCATAGACATGCATATGGATATAAGGGTACAATTTATATATAAGAGGAATGGAACATTGAAGAAGCATCCCAACCCAGTCCAGTTCAAAGTCATAAGCCTGTTATTGGCCCATATGCCCGATACCAGTCTATAAAGTCTCCTTCTGACTCACGAAGTCACAGGTCAGTGGGTGCAGAATCCTGGTGTTGGCAGGGGTCTCCTCATGGCTCCTCGCTTACAGGGCTCAGGGTCCATCAACAGGATCCAGTGGAGGCAGAAGCAACTCAGCGCTGGCAGGAGTCTCCATGTGGCTTCTTCTGCTTCAGAGGTCTGGTTCCATCAGGGCAAGGCTGTGTGGCCTCTCCTCCGGCTCCTCCAGCTCCTTGGACACTGCCATCTTGGTCTTGTCCATATTTTGGCAACTCAGAGACTGACTCCCCAAAACTGGGGAGATGGCCTCTCTTCTCCATGAGGGAAATATCGTGAGATTTCCCAGAAGTCTCGGGAGAAACCATGTCCACACAGAGGCTTCATTGGCTATGCAATGGCTATTACCAGATTAACAGGCTAGACTCCACCCCTAGACTTCCAATCATTAAATTGACATCAAGCATATGACTGCCACAGGTCTCCACTCTGACTCCCAACATTTGCATCTGTATATTTGTTTGGGGTCTTCTGATGCCTGATACCTGATCCTGTCAGTACCTCATGCTCACACAGGTTGGTGTGCCTCTTCCAAGTGGGCTTTGTTGCTTCCCTGCTAGATGGTCGCTTATTTTACCTCAAGCCTTTAAGACCCCGGACACAATATCTTGTTATAATTGGGCACCATCAGCTCTCTTCACCACATTAGCTAAAGTACCCATCAGTCTTCAGCGATCTTGTCAGTAAGGTGAGGATCACAAAATCCCAGGTTATTAGAACAACGTACTCTTTGTTAAGGGAGTACTTGAGTAGAGACCCAATGTCCATCTGCTACCTTAATACTTAACATTTAAATATATATACATAGACCTATGTCTCTGTCATTATATATTAATATATTTACATATATACATGCCTTTATTTAGACTTCTATAAACGCCCTTTGTCTCCTAGTTTTTCCCTTTATTTCCTTTTATTTTCCTCTCGTCCCACTAACATGTTGACTTTCATTCAGGTTTCAGTAATTCTCGGTTACATTGCCCTTAGTTAAGCTCTACCATGCATTCTATGCCCTTCTCTCCATTGACTTTAGTTCATTTGTTGTTCCCTTCTTCTGGGGTTGATTGACACCCTTCTTGCTTTCTCCTACCTACTCCCCCCACCACAACATATACACATCACACCCATAAAACATGCACACACACCACTCAGACACCCCCACTACATCACACCACACAGATCACAGACACACACAACACACAACCTCCCATCCCATCCCATACCATACCATGCAAACACACCACACAGACACCACTACCCCTATATGAAACCACACATCACACACAGAGCATACCACATCACACACACGACACACTGTCCAACACACCACCCTACACAACTCACACACACTATATCACACATCACATATGCAGCACATATGAATCACAAACACAGGCACACAACACACAGAAATCACTTCCGAAACCACACACACAGCACATAGACACCACCCCTACCACACCACACACATCAATACCTTTTACACCACACACATATAACACATACAATAGAAACACATACACCATAGACACCATTCCCTGACATACACTAAACCACACAATCATCACACCACATGCACACCCCATACCACACAGACAGCACAACTATATACACATACATCACACACATACACCCCATACTACATAGAAGCTACAAAGCGTACACACACATTATATACTATACAATACACAGATCACACATCACAGAAACACACCACAGACAATACCACCACAGTCCGCATCACAAACACATCTCACATTCATATACCACACAATGCAACATATCTCACATATACCACACCATGCATATCACAAACACAGACATACACAACATACAGAATTCCTCCACAAATACCACACACACTACACAGATATTACCTCCCACACCACACCCACTCACAATCCACACAGATACTCCTCCATATACACCACACCACACAAACCACACACAGATGTTCACCAAAAAGCATCCCCTCACACACCACATCACATACGTCATACACAGCTCATATCACAAAGACATTACACAACACACACATCATACACAAAACACACAGATACCACCCCCATAAACATACCACACCACACCACACACAAACCACCCACACACCACCACATTCTCACACACCACACTACACATATTACATGCAAACCACACAGACACCACCCCATTCACACACACTGCACATACAACACACCACCACATCCCTTACACATACCACACCACACAACATATACACATACACACCATAGCCCACAGACCCCACACACCAAACACAACTCATACCACATCATACACAGATCACACACAATAGAACACACGACACTACACAAATTCACACATTTCCCACATATCATACCATACCACACTACACAGATGCCCCACATACATTACACCACACATATATCACACAGCACTCACACTCCAGAGACACAACCCCACCTCACACAAACATTGCACACACACAAATCCCATACCACCCAGACACTACACACCACACACGCACACACCACACTACGCACATAACACACACAACACCCAGACATCCCCCACACCACACCGCACACACATCACACACACCACAAAACACCCCACCCCACATCATATCACATACATGTCAAACACAGTTCATACCACACATGCACCACACACACAACACAGACACTTGTCCCCCTCACACCACATCACACACACACACACCATACTACACAGACAACCCTGTCCCCTCCTCACACACATGATTGCAGAAGACTCCGGGAATGAAAGGAAGCATTTTTTCTTGAAGGCAGCCTTGCATGTTTGCCTCGGCCGCCACCAGGGGGTGTTGCTAGAACACTGAGAGAGACCTAAAACCTCCAAATATGCCAGGAGAACTTCAGGAGGGTGATGTCGGACTAGAAAAGTAGAGAGACTGCTGGGTTTGAACTCCTGACCTTTTGATTAATAGCTAAGCTGCTCTAACCACTGCACCTCTAGACTGCCTTTAATTCTGAGTTGTTACTCTATAGGCATTCAGGGAGATCATTTTGATTACAGGAGAAAAAGCAAATAGCTCCAAGAAGCTCGGTCCAGTTGCGCTGATCCCTAATCAGAGGGGAAAGCAATGACAGATCAATCATTGGCTAATCTTAACCTAGTTGACGGACCCTGCACTCCTCCTTTTGACCAAGTTCCACTGCTCACAGGGCCGGGGCATGGTCCCTGGCCCCCTACCCAGCTGAGTTTTGAGATCCGAAGGCAGCCGGTTGGGTTTCCAGTGCACATGAGGAAGGAAAGGATTCAAAACTTTCATTGAAAGAGTTGTCACTAGGGGATTCATTGTGGTCAAGAATTTCTTCAAAGTGAGTATTTGGTTTTTGTGGGGAAAAGAAAAATCCCTTGTCTAAACAAGATCCCAACCCTCCATTCTTCTCTTTGGTCCCTTGTGCAAAAGCCCCAATGCACAGGCTGCCTCCCCATTCCCTGACCAGAGAGAAGGAAACCAGTAAAAAGTCATCACGCTGGACAGAGAAAGACTGCTGCTAGTTGACATTCACTGTGTTGTGGGAAATGCATTAAGAAAGATAAATTTGGGCTGAGCCCTGGTGGCGTAAGTGATTGAGTGCAAGACTTCGGCCCACGGGCTTGGTGGTTCAAATCCAGTGGTGGCTCTCAGGAGCAGCGCTGGGTAGCTCCCACGACCACCAGAGGACAGTGATGACCAAAAGAGAAAGACAAAGTTGCACTCATCTGCCCTGGATTCTTATAGGTGACCAAGTGTGAACCTGCTTGACATTTTTTGGTGGAGCCTCAAAATTGTCCAGGTAATTAAAATAAAAACTGCAAAACAACTCCCCCTTAAAATCAATATCCAGAGGTAAATTCACCAATATGCAGTAAACTACAGTGCCTAAAATAGGAACATATGTCTAGCCACTCCTCTTTCCTTGCTTGGGAGCAGGGAGGGGGGCTTTTAGTTATTTGATAACTTTCAATCTTCCCGAGGATTTGCATTTATTTAAAATAATGCTCAACAACTATTATCCAATTCACTCGGCCAGGCTTCCCAACTATTTTAAATGTTCTGAAAGCATACCGTGAGCCAGAATATTTGGCACATGAAACAAAACAAACCACCCCTTTTGAAGGAGAGTCTCAAAATGAGAACATGTTCCAGAGCTTTGATTGTTTTCCCTTGAAATGTGGAATGATTTCAGACCAGGTTTGTTTATTTCACAGACATTCAATATCCTGAGATTGTATGGCCTGACTAGAACATGATTTAAATAGCAGGATTGAGTTGGAAGTGACTGGATGACGTGTGTGTGTGTGTGTGTGTGTGTGTTGAACTGGAAAAATAAGGTCTGGAAAGCAATATCCCCTTGGAGAAATGACGAATCTGTGCCTATTATCGGCACCATTATGGATTTGTTTTAAGGAACCAGCATTCCTATTGCATTGTTCTGTCATCCTCTCCTCTGGAGAGTGGAGAGTCTAGAGCAGGCGTCCTTAACTTTTTAAACTAGAAGCTAGTTCACTGTCCCTCAGACCTTTAAAAAACAAACTATGAACAAATTCACTGCGGGTTAGGGATGAGTTGGCTGCTAAGCAGGAAGGGAGCGGCCTGACGGGCTGGATAAATGTCCTCGGCGGGCAGTAGTTTGAGGACGCCTGGGACTCTAGAGTCTCAAGGCAGTTCTCCATGGGTGTGATAGGTAAGGTTTATTGTGCCAACCTGGCCAATGAACACATGTGGGATCAGTTGAAGGGCAGGCAGAGAGAGAAGTGGCTCAGTGAGCTTTGCCTTTCTTGTCTCTTGCTCTTTGATTAGCAGACCAGTGTGTGGCTGCCTTAGCTTTGTGCTCTGCCTCAATTTGCAAGCTGTACTACCTGTGGGACTCCTAACCCATGGACTGTATTGCTGACGTTTGAGGTTCCTTCAAGACCTGCTTCACCACACTACTGGAGTATTACATTGCTTGAGCTGGGGACTGTTGGATTTTGTCATCTGACTGACTGTTGGTGACCTGCCTTGCAGTGTGCTGCCTGTGACTGTGATCAGATGGCCTGAATTGCTCTACAGAGGACTACCCAACAGCCCTCAAGACTTGAAGGACTGCCAGTGCATTAGCTGTCTCATGGAAATGAGTTGCACTGAGTCAATTGTACTGCTTTATAGATCGACTGTTCATTTCATATATATATATGTATGTATGTATGTATCTCAGTTTTCTCTAGAGAGCTCTGTCCAATATAATCAGTTTCAGCCCATCTTCCATGTGCAAAGGCATAAACAGCCTTTGCTGCAAAATGTCTTTTCCAAAAATACTTGTATAGTGAATGGCCTGGGAGGACAGAGATGGTGTCTTGCCTTCCAAGGCGCTATGAATCAGCAAGGACTCAACGGCAGTGAGTTTGGATTTGTTTTTTGTTCCAGGGGTCATATTTGTTCCCTGACCAGGTGTCCAGTGCTGCTGTAACAAAAAAAATCACAAGATGGGTGACTTTAGAGAACTGTAATTTATTGTCTTACAGTTTGGAAAGCACCCAGATCATGGCATGGCCTTTCAGTGTGGGCCTTTCTGTATTGGGACGCTGGAAATTCTTTGGCATCTGTATTCCTCCTACGTGTCTGGATATTGAGAAGTGATTAGGTTTGGGGTCCACTCTACTTGGAATCACTACCAAAGGGAGGAGTGGCTTTTACACTGAAGTAGAGAAATAAGCCATTGGGAACGAGGGTGAACCAGGAGACTGCCACCCTCCACTCCAGATGAGGTCATGTGTAGAGTGTGGAGAGAGATGGGCTGCTTTCCCTGGGAAACTGCTGCAGGGGGATAGGTGTCCACAGGAAAGAGCCTATTTATGCTAAGGCTGAGATAGATGTGGCTTCTCAGATAACAGAGTTTGTGGAAACAGTGAGAATCTCTGTCAGGAGGAGGAGGACACCCAGCCAGTGTAGTATTTAAGAGTCCCCAGCATCATTGTCTTGTGTTGGTGATGTCAGAGGCAGCCCATAGGAACTGTAAAAACTAGGTAGACCAAGAGTGGGTTTCTTTTTCTCACTCAATTTAAAGTCTAGCAGAGAGCCTTCTGGGACATGACTACCGACTCCATAATGTCACCAAGGACCCAAGCTTTCTCTAAGGATCCGCTCTTTGATCAGTGAGCTGTGGTCCTTGACCTCATGATCATAAAGTGACCCTTGGAGCTCCTGCCTTCACAACCACGTTGCATGCAGGAAGAAGGAAGAAGAGAAATAGTAAAGGGGGTTACTAAATGAGAGATCCCCTTTAATAATCCGTGGAAACCCCACAAATGACATCAGCTTATAGCTCCATGACACCCCCATCTGTAAGATAGATGAGGATGGGCTGAGCACCGGTGGCATAGTGGTTGAGTGCAGGACTGCGCCCACAGGCTTGGCGGTTCAAATCCAGCAGTGGCTCTCCAAGAGCAAGGCTGGATAGCTCCCACGACCACCAGAGGGCAGTGATACCCCCCCAAAAAACAAAAAATAACCCAACAAAGATAGATAAGGATATTTAGTCTTTTAGATAAGCACCTGGTTCCCTTCTCAGTGGTTATGCTAGTAAGGAAAACAGGTAACAGTGACTTTTGGGAGGCAATCACAATCTGTTACAACTATTCTTGAGAAACATGAAATATTATTCAAATCAACTTACGTAACTCAACGTTGTTCATTGATGATGACTGTTTTTCTAAAATGTAGTGTGATGTTCTACCATCCCTATTTCATCTCTGGTTGAGTAGCTTTACCTTTGACTCATTTATTGTAAGTCCCACCTCCCCCCCAACATTCTTTATTTGAAGTCACCATTATGCTCTCAAATGCCCATGGCGGCTTCTTCAAGTGCCACCACAGTATTCTAACCACCTGAAGCAGTTAGCTTTTGCTGTGTATCAAATAGTGACTTAAAACCATCACGTTATTGTCTTTTCTGAATCCGTGGGCCACTTAGGTTCAGTTGGGCCATTTTTTATTCCATCCCACTAGATTACAATGCTGATTTGTTTCTCTATATAACAATTATCCTAACACACAGCTACAGTTCTGTGTCGATCTTATATGACAACATTCTCTCCTACTAAAGGAAAACAAAGCAGTCCTGGTGGCAGTTTGGGTTAGGTGCTGGACTGTTAGCCTCAAGGTCAGTGGTCCAAATCCACCAGCCACTCCTTGGGAGAAAGATGAGGCTGTCTGCTCCAATAAAGATTCTCAACCTTAGAAACTCTATATAGGGTCACTATGTGTCTGAATGGACTCAACACCAGTGGGTTTTGGAAGGGAAAACTTTATTGGGTTTGGTTTTTGTTTTCTAATATCTTAAACAATGGTTTGTATTGATTGTATTAAAGAGAATATTGTTGAAGTATGATCACTAAGGGTTTTACTATAAAAAGACGTCAAGGAGGAGGTCACAAACTTTAAAGATGAGCAAGTAGACTGCTATCTCCATTTCCTTCCTTAAACTGTCAGTGTCTTGATTTTCTTAGGTGATGGCAGGCATCGATCTGGAGGGCACGTTGTACTGGAGAGCAATCTTCTACTGGTTTCTGACCTCTAATTTTCCAACAGAATCCAATGCCCACCTCTGGGGGTACGCTCAGAATTTATTACCATGCAGTTCTTAAATTTGGAAGAAAAGGGAACTAGAGAAGAAGGAATTGTTTTTTATATCTGTGTCTTTATGAGTCTTGCTCCCTGCTGTTTTGTTCTTAGGTGGTACAAATGACTAAGTTGTCAGCTGCTAATCAAAAGGTAGATGGTTTGAGTTCATTCAGAGGTGCCTCAAAAGCTGAATTCAGAAAAGGATATGGAATGCGGGATATCTTTGTTGATGTCAGATGGATCTTGGCTGGAAGAAGAGAATACCAGAAATATGTTTGCTTGTGTTTCATTGACAATGCCAAGGCATTCAACTGTGTGGGATCATAATGAACTATAGATAGCTTTGAAAAAGTCTAGAACACTTGGAAAGTCTAGAATACTTCAGTGTGCTCATAGGAACCTGTACGTGGATAAAAGGGCAGTTATTTGAACAGAACGAGAGGCAATTGTTTGGTTTTAATCAGGAAAGGTGTATCAGGGTTCTATGTTGTTCTCATATACAGTCAATTTGTATTCTAAGCAAGTCTGTGAATCTGGGCTATATGAAGAAGAACTCAGCATTACAATTGGAAGAAGGCTTATTAGGAACCGTGGTATGCATATGCCACAACATGCTGGAAGCAAAGAGGACTTCAAGTACTTACTGATGAATATCAAGAAGACAATTGTCAATATAGATGGCACTTCAACATAAAGAAAACTCAAATCCTCACAGTGGTACCAATAAGAAACATCATGATAAATGGAGAAAAGGTGGGTGTTTTCAAGGATTTCTTTTTGGTTGGATCCACAGTTAATGCCCTTGTAACGATTTCTTGCACTGGGCAAATCTGTAGTACAAGACCTCTTCAAAGTATTAAACAGCAAAGATGTTACTTTGAGGACTAAGGTGTGCTTGAGCTAAACCATGGTATTTTCAATCACTTGAAGTGCATGTGAAAGCTGGATGCTGAATAAAGATGACTAGAGAAAAATTTATGTACATGAATGACCAGCTGGTGGAGAATATTGACAGTACCATGGGCTGCCAGAACAAAAAAATTTGTATTGAAAGAAGGTTAGCCAGAATGTTTGTTAGAAATGAGGCTAGACATGCTTTGTCTCATGTCGTTTGGACACATTACTGGAAAGGGTCAGTAATGGAAAAGGAAGGACATCCTATTTGGTGAAGTAGAGAGTCAGTGAACAAGAGAAAGCCACTCTAAAAGAAGGATGGACACAATGAGATCAAACATAACAAATATGAGGTTGGCATAGGACTGGGCAATGATTTGCTCTATTGTATGTAGACTCACTGGTCAGTTGAAGTCAAAACGGACTTGATAACCCCTCAGCAGAAAGGCCTGGTGAACTCCTAGTGAAAAAGCAGCCATTGAAAACCATAGACAGCAGTGTTTGACTCTGACACACCTGAGTGGCCAGGACGCAGGATTGATTTGGCAGCTGCTTTGCTTTGGCACTTGCTAGATTAGTTCTAGCGGCCTTGGTTCAATAATTTATGCTCATTTGCATAGCATCTGTGAGGCTTAATTAACCAGACATGTTTTTCCATCATCAGAAGTTATTCTTTTCCCTGAAGACTCTAAAGTAGGTACATACATGAAGGAGTAAAAATCACATTTCCCAGCAATTCATACACAATTGAACCTCAAGCAAGCAACTTATTTCCTTACTTTTAAACTGTAAACCATGACACAGGTGATTCTTTGGATATTAGTATGACAAAGGATTTACACATACAAATATTTATGAGAGGTCAGGCTGAGTTGCTTAGGTATACAAGGTTATCTGATGTCATAGTTTCCAAGGATTGCCATGAAAGTGAAACATTTCTGTTTTTGTCATTCTAAATTCTAAAAGTGTTGCATCGAGACATTAATAAACTCATTGAGATAAGTCAGATAGATATACAGGACCAGGGTGGGGGGTGGGGGTGGGTTCAACTGACATGTCCAGATTTTATAGATTCAGAAATGAATGAGAAGCTATTCACTCACTTCCATTGAGTTAATGTAACAAGAAGACACAGTGGCACTGTATATAAAGCAAATACTGGCTCATCTTCTACAAGAGAGGCATCTTCGAATTGTGTGCCTTTGTGTGTGTTTCCGTTCTTCAGTTTTTATTTCTAAAAGGGAGGGTGAATGTCTATGAGGCAATAAAAAAACAGACATGACATAAAAAGGCAAATATGAGCTATAAAAGGCTATTGATAACATTCAACCATTCACAGAAAGAAGGCTGCCTGGGCATGAGCCCGAGACCAGAAGGACACCATCCACTGCAATCTCGCCCGTCTGGCCCTTGCCTCGTTCAGCTTCAAAAGTGATCTAATTTGGAAAGAAAAAAAGAAGGAAATTACTTCAAAGTATTCAAGACACACTATTTTAAAAAAGTGATCCCCTAGCTATTTGAAAAGACAAAATGCAGGGGGTTCTATTGCATGTTGTGGTTGTTGGTCTAGTTCAGCGGTTCGCAACCTATGAACCCTTTGGGGATCAAATGACCCTTTCACAGTGGTCGCCTGATTCATAACAGTAGCAAAATGATAGTTATGAAATAGCAATGAAAATAATTCTATGGTTGGAGGGTCACCACAACATGAGGAATTGTATGAAAGGGTTGAAGCATTAGGAAAGTTGAGGCCCACTGGTCTAGTTGATCCCCAACTCTGGTGCCCTCATGTGTTACAAAGTAGAAGTGCTTTATAGAAATTCTTGGCTGTCATTTTGACAGAAGTAGATTGCCAGGCCTTTCTCCTGTGGTGCACCTGAGTGGAATGGAACTGTCACCCTTTAGGCAAGCAGCTGATCACCAACTGCTTGGGCTACCCAGGCTCCCTCTTTCGGCAGAGGTTGAGGTATCTTATGATGTGCACAGTAAGATTATGATTTCTAGATGCCAAAGTAAGGGAGCATTGCTCTGAGAAACGCGACTATTGAAGTACCTCAAGTTTCAAGAACTCCACAGATCCTCGGAATTTCTGGCCTGTTGCTTGATCTACATATTTTGAATTTTCCAACTCTTACTACTATATGAGTCAATGTCTTAAAATTTCATTTTCTCTCTCCATCTCTTCTCTTCCTGTGTCCATCTATTATCTGTTTTACTGATTCAGTTTCTCTAGAGAACCCTAATACATACCCTGGGACAGAAAATTTAGAGAGAAGAGAATATGTAATTTGGAACATGTTATTCTTTTCTTCTTCTGCACAGTGCCTTTAAAGTAGAATTTAGCCATGCACATGCACACTGTAGTTATAAATAGATGAAAAGTATGCATTCATGTAGCAAGTGAAAATCAAAACATGAAAGCATGCATATGACTGCGGTATGATGATGAATTTTTACTTTCTTCCAATAGAGTACTTTCATTTTGTCTTTTCAGAGCTATTTTTGTAAATCCAAGTATACAGCAAATGGGCATCTTAAAGAAATGTCTCTTAGGAATCATGCTCACCACTCCCCAACACATCTTTCTTTTGCTTCATAAATAGTCACAGATTCTGTTTCAAGGCCACAGAGCTGAAGCCACTCCCAGCAGACTGCCACCACTGTATCCAGCTTTCTCTGGCCGCCCAGAGGACGCCACCATCCATCTGTCAGTTTGTTTGTACTGCTATGGCTTGGCATGTTGCTGTGATGCTGGAAGCGATGTCACTGGTATGTCAGATACCAGCAGGGTTACCCATGGTGGGCAGGTTTCAGCAGGAACTTCCAGACCAAGACAGATAAGAAAGAAGTCCCAACTAACTACTTTGAAGACAAACCAATCAAAACCCTCTGGATCATACTAGAACAGTGGCTGATACCATGTGGACCCCTGTGGTTGATAGGCACTTTATACTAGCTGCCTCAGTGGACTCAATTGTGTGCCTGCTCAAGATGATGGTGCAGGACCAGGCAGCGCTCTCTTGTATGTAATGTCACCATGATCCAGAGTTGCTTTGACAGCCACAGAAACAGCAACAAAACCAGGAGAGCAGAGGGAGACCACCCATTCCCCAGGCTGCTGTATTTTGCTTTGAAGGTACCTGAACTCATTGTCAGGAGCCCTGGTGGTGTAGTGGTTATGTGTTGGGCTCCAATCTAAAAGGTTTGCAGTTCGAAAACACCAGCTGCTTACTGGGAGAAAGCTGGAACTTTCTAGTTGTGAACAGTTAGAGGCTCAGAAACCTGCAGGTGCAGTTTGACTCTGTCCTATAGGGTCAGCACAAGTCAGAATTGACTCGATGGTGATAACTTTGGTTTGTGGGTCATTTTCTTGGAAACTCTGGGATAGAAGGTACCACCGAATAGTCAATGATACTGCACTAGAAATACAAGGTTTTCCTTCCTCCAGTGTAGGCGTTTGGGATGTTTAGAAAGGGAATAGTGGCTCAGGAAGTAGCCCCCTCATGACAGCTGCAATGAGGGATAGGGAGCAGTGAATAGGGATGTGTCTAAGTCCACTGCCATTGAGTTGATTCTGATCCATAGTGACTTAAAAATCATTTTATTGGGGGCTCGTACAACTCATCACCATCCATCCATCCATCCATCCATCCATCCATCCATCCATTGTTTCAAGAACATTTGTACATTTGTTGCCATCATCATTTTCAAAATGTTTTCTTTCTTCTTGAACCCTTGGTATCAGCTCCTCATTTTCCTCCCCTCGCCCATGCCATAGCGACTTTTGATAGGGTTTCTGAGGCTGCAAACCTTTATGGAAGCAGAGTCCCCTTGTTCTCCCACAGAGCCTGGTGGCAAGCAGTCCAATGCTTACCCAGCAGCACCATCAGGTGGATATGTCTAGCTCTTAGCATGTCGCAGCATCTCCATTATTAAGAACTCTAAATGATGCTTTAAGCTCACTGTCCTCAAATCAATTCTCACTCTTAGCGACTGGATAGGACTCTGCCACAATGGGTTTCCCAAAATTAGTGTTATTGACAATATGGTTTCACATATCATCTACTCCCATAGTTCAGTCATGTTAGAAAGAACTTTACAATCATCTCTGCAATCATTTTCAGAACATTTTCTTTCCTCTTGCATTCATCATTCCCTATTTCCCTTTAAACTCCCTCCCTCCCAGTAACCCCCTATTCCAGTTACTGTCTATATAGCTTCATGTGACCTGGTCTTTATATACTGGAAGACATTAACCAAACCAAAACAAAAAGACCAACAATAATAACAAAATAAAAAAAACCCAATTGAGAAAAAAATCAAGGAGTGTTAAAAACTAGACCATATTTAAAATGGGTCAAAAGGGAGATAAAATAATTGTATTTTAACTTAACTACATCTGCCATGATTATGTTCACATAATACTCGCTGGCTGATAGCCAAATTATTCACATCTCTCAACTATGATCAGAGGGGATTAATCAGATGCTTTATCCATGTAGGGATCCTGCAAATGGATTCTGGGTTCCCAGCTGACATCCACTGCCTTCTACACATAAGGTGTTTATCATTTAAGCTCCAATGCCATTCCCGCCTTCCGATTTCTCTGTTTTGGGGAATGGGAGTAGAAACCTCATCCTTTCTTCCTCGAAGTGGCTGGTGGTTGCAAACTGCTAGCAAGGTAATAAAAATGAAGTGGAAGGATTATTAATGGAGATATGAATTAGAGTTTGGGGATTCCCTGCATTTCCCCCTTGAACTTAAGAAGAAAAAATTGAGCAGGCTCTTTATCTTCCCTTTGATCAAGGGAAGGGGCCTGGTGGCACAGTGGAGTGTGCAGTTTGAACTCATCAGCTGCTGCACTGGAGAAAGAGGAGGCTCACTACTCCTGTAAAGACTGGCAGTCTCCTAAACACACAGTGACAGTTCTACTCTGTTCTATGAGTCAGAATTGACAGGGTTTTTTTTTCCTTGGTGTGTTGTTAATCAAGGGGGCCAGTGTTAGACTGGTGGCTTCCCGTGCTGCTAACTAAGAGGTCAGCAGTTTTTATTCACTTGCGAAGAAGGGGTAGGGGTGGGGGCCGGGGAGAAAAGTGGGGCTTTGTACTCCCATAAAGCGTTTCAATCTGGGAAACTCATGGGCGCAGTTCTACCCTCTCCTATAGGGTCGCCGTGGGATGGTGTCAACACCACAGCTGAGAGTTGGTTTGCTTTGGTTTGGGGGACTTGCACACTGGAAAGCAGAGCTTTCTGGAGGGCAAAGCCCATCCCAAGACATTCCAGCAAGCTTATCGGCCTGCCTGTGGGGAATGTGCTCACACCTGGGAGAGGAGCCTCAGGGGACAGCTGGGAGGCAGAAGCAGTGAGGGGAGGAGGGCTCCAGGAAGAGAAGGCTGTAGCCCTAACAGTCCTTTCCCTCACAGTCCTGTAAAAGGGCAAGTCTCAGCAGCGAGACTCCTGCCTCAGTGAAAGCTAGCATGGAATCGGAAGAATGAGTGATTTTTCATAGGTGCCGTTCTAAATTATTGTGCTACTTTGAGCCTTCCAGCAGCTCAAGCCACCCTAGGGAGCAGGGCGTGGGGTGGGGTCTCCTCCCCGTCTATTAGCATGGGGCTTTGGATCCAGATGTAATATGATTTAGAGAAAGAAATGTGACGTATCTTGTAAGTCTGGTTTCAGGAATGCGAGCCATATCTGCTACAAATTTTCACAGCCACGATTCCACAAATAAACTGCAAGCATTCCCACCCATCATCAGCCCCATCAACATTTCCCCAAGTGCTGAGAAAATTCACTTGTATCAGGACCCCTTCTGGGACTGAGCACCCTTTCTACCATAGTGCTATTGTGTTGCAGGTTGACTGTGGGCCAAGATATTTGGGGGCTAAGGGGCTGTTTTCAAAAACAGGCACTTTTCGGGCCTCCTGCTCCCACCACTAGGGGGCAGTGATGCCCCCAAACAAAAACAAAACAGAACAAAGAAATCCTTGACAACCTCAAAAACATGCGCTTTTCACAGTCACGAACCTTGCCCTGACTGCCTCAGTGAAGCCCCTGGACCAATGTTGTAAGCTCCTCTGTCGCACACAGTGTCCTTGCCCCAGTCATGACCCCAAGCCCTCTGTGGGAGTCTCCCTGGTAACTAGGATGTATTCATATGGTGCCAACTCTGTTGTGACCATTTTCTTTGCCCTCCAGGTCCTTTCTAAAGCTGTGTATCTCAGTCATCCCTTGGACCCCGTTATGATCTCAGGTTCATGGTTTCCCTCACCTGGATGCTGTGGGTCTGTAATTATCTTGTCCTTGTATCCTTTATGGCTTCATAGGACTTTCTGCTCCTGGAAAGAGGTTCGGCCTCTGAGGCGACAGGGCCAGCCCGACCCTGCCCTAGAGGATTGCTATGGGTGGGAACAGAGTCACTGGCTTTGAGCTTGTTCATTTGTATCACTGCTGCCACCATCACCACCACCAAGCTACTAAGGAAGGTCTGTCAACTACATCCCCAGCACATGCATTCACTCAACATGGAAGTAAGTTTGAATGTTGTGCGATGGCATATTGTAATTCTCCAGCAAGGGATGCCGTCCATCTATGGGACAGCCCAGTGCCATCTGACCATACTACGAACACACCAGGGTGAACATGTGGGTTGCAAGAATGTGTGTGTAAAAGAGCGAGTGAGAGATAGAATGAGCTAAGTTTGCACTGGCTGGTTTTAACCATAGAGGCATGGCATGGGCAACGGGGCAGGCATTTAATCAATTGGGCCCAACTTAGACTTTTATGTACAATCATGTCTTATGATGTATTTTAAATAAGATGCTCTGCTCTGATGAGAGTGGGGCAAGTAAATGAGAGAAAAGTGTGAACATCTGGCACAAGCGACGAGGCTGTCATCTTCATCCTTCATCCCCATTGAGTCAATTCTGACTCCCAGTGATCTGACTCCCAGCGTGCTACCCTTTAAGACAGGGTGGAACTGCCCCTGTGGGTTTCCAAGACTCTAAGTCTTTACAAGAGTAGAAAGCCTCACCTTTCTCCCAAAGAGTGGGTAGATGATGATTTGGAAATATTGACCTTGCAGTTGGCAGTTCAACGCGTAACCAACTACCTTACCAGACTTCTTGTCTGTGTCTGGTACTAAGGAATAAGATCAAGCAAAGTGTAAATGGAATCTCAGTTCAAATATCCTATTAATTGTTCTTCCATCAGCTTTTCACATATCTCCACCTAGTGCTCACTGTATCTTTCCCCGTCCTCCCTTGGCCCAGTTTTCCTCAAGGGCCCACAGTAGCTTCCCCACACCTCTGCTCCCTTGCCTCCTCCTGGAGTTCCAGGCCGCCTTTGCCCCTTGTCCTCCAGAGGTCACCCACTCCCACTTGATGCAGCTCAAATCTTAGTGAAGAAGCTGGCTCTGCCCTATTCTTTTCAGAGGTCATTTTACTGGGGGCTCATACAGCTTGTATCACAATCCACCCACCCAGCCCTCCATCGTGTCCTGTCTGTTTGTGCATGTGTTGCCATCATCATTTGCAAAAGATTCTCTTTCTCCTGGAGGTTTCTATCTATACTTTCTGGACATTTAATCCTGTTGACTAACTTCTTACCATGTGTTCTCTTTCCCAGTCTTAAACTCGCTTTGCACCAAAGGGTGAACTGAGCTTGTCTTAGTTGTGCAATCCCTGTACATTCCAAAGAAAGAGCTGGCTCTTAAGTGGCCCCTGGAAGGTAACTTTGAAGCCCTTGGAATAGCCGATTTTATAAGATTGTCTTTGTTGACCTGAGGCTTTGGGCCATGCCAGGTAGTTCATACTAACAAGGTGATGTGTGGTGGGTTCATTGGGTGTCATGGGCTAAGAAACTTACTGCCTCCCAAAACCCCCGGGCACCAGGCTCAAATGAGCTTCTCTGGTTGGCAAGATAATCCTTGTGTGTTGTCATGTAACTCCACTGGGAGAAGACAACTGGAAGTTTGTATCTGGGTTCTCCTGGCCTTTGCCCTATATGTCTTGTCAGTTTGCTGACTTAACTCGGTATCCCCTGTAATAAACTGGAAGTATGAGTACAACCACTTTTCGGAGTTCTTCTGGTCCTTCTGCATATCACTGAACCTGAGGGCAATCTAGGGGATTCCCCATCCCGGCAATAACCACTCTCTCAGTTCAGTTCAAAAAGATACATTTTAAAAACCAGTTTAGGGGGCTGAGCCCCGGTGGCGTAGTGGTTGTGCGCGGGACTGCGGCCCACTGGGATGGAGGTTCAATTCCAGCAGTGGGGTTGGGCCTCCTACTCCCACCACCGGAGAGCAGTGATGCCCCTCCCCCCCCAAAAAAAACAGTTTCTAGCTCCTATGTATTGGGATAAGTGCTGGACAGAAGACAAATGAGTCAAATGTTTTTTTTCGCAGATTCAGAACTTTATAGCCTGCATGGTTGGGCGCGGGGGGTGGGGGGGGGAGGGGGAGTTGGTCCGAGAAACCTGACAAATGGATCATTCCCATAGCACGTGATATGTGCCTGGCAATGATTGTCATCACTTGTGCTGTTACTTACCTTTCCCCGGCTCCTCCAGAGTGGAAACTCAGTCAGTGTAGGGAACATGCCTCAGTCAGCATTGTCTTCTCAGTACTTTGGCATGAAGGAAGGTGATATGGAGTTTAATCAGGATTTTGCCACTTACACTTTTGGTAGTATCCGTTCCTTGAGACAATGGAATTTTCCCCGTCTTCCACTTGTCATCTTGACTCCTAGTTTCCTCCCATGCCAGGGCGTTGTCACTGCTTTTCACAAATACGCGAAGCGTCCCCACTTTGTCTCCCACCAACCGGTAATCAAAGAGCAAACAGAAGTTGCTTTGGGGCTGCAGGTTGGGGAGGAGGAGCTTCAATCGGCCAATGTCCTTTTTGCGTCCCACCAAGGCAGGAACTGCCATATAGTGGCCGACCGCTTTGCAAGAAGAAAATACACAGTTAGCAAGGTCATTGGAACAGACTTGACTATCACGTTGAAAACAGCTCTGAAAATGGACTATAATTTCCAAGAGGGAAAATGGAAGTCCTTTTCCTTTTGATAACAGGGTCATCTGTTTGGTGCCAGGATATGTTTTAGAGATCATACCATTGAGAGTCTTTGTTGTACAAAGAGAACCCCAGAAAATTGTCCATGTTCACAAAGCTTACTAGTGACCAGTGCAAAAGAAGAAACACATTTAATTGACATTTAGCATTGCTGGGAATTTCCAACTCATGCCAAGTTCATGTTCACTTGATTGTCTGAATCTTGGAGGCCATCTTTCTACAGGGTTGATGATACATATGATGACTAGGAGTCAGATCAGGTATTTAATCCTCAGACACCTGCATTCATATGGATGCATCTGCACCTATTTCTGCTACTTTCTAAGTATCTTTGAATGAAGGGGTGCAGTAGTTAAGTGTTCAGCTGCTGAGCAATACGTCAGCAGCTTGAACCCACCCACCAGTGGTTCCATGGGACAAAGATGTGGTCACATGCTTCTGGAAAGATGAGAGCCTTGGAAATCATACGGAGCAGTTCTACCTGTCCTATAAGGTCACTATGAGCTAGGACAGATTTGTTGGCAATAAGTTTGGGGTTCTGATTTTGGCTTTGATGAACCAGGCTGACATTGCCTTAGCTCTAACTGGCCTCCAAGTTGGTTCTGCCTTCTTCTCCAACACATACAGCTCTCAGAGTCAGCCCAAAAAGAACAGGATGGTTTGTTAAATTTGAATTGCAGATAAACAGCACACCACAGATAACTTTTTTAGTGTTTTATGCCAAGAATGACAAATTCAAGAGAAAAGGTTTTACATTCACCTTTTAAAAGAAAATTTTACTTTATATTATGAAACACAGTGCTAAGATAGGATGATATCAATATGCCTACAAGGAAGTCTAGTTAGGACAGCTATTATTTAAATTTATACACTAACCACTAAACAAATGATAAAAAAAATTAAAGAATTCTACCAACATCGTCAGTCTGAAATCAATCAAACATGCATTCAGGATATATTGATAATTGCTGCTGATTGGGATGCAAAAGTTGGACACAAGGAAGAAGGATCAATAGTTGAAAACTATGGCCTTGGTGATAAAAATAAACTGGAGCTCACATGATAGATCTTTTTCAACACCATACATGCTAGTCACTGTGTACATGGACCTCATCTGATGGACTATGTAAGCATCAAATTGTCTACATCTGTGGGAAGAGATGATAGGGAAGCTCAATATCAGCAGCCACAACAAGGCCAATGGCCAATTGTGGAAAATTGCTCATATTTAAGCCCAGGTTAAAGTTAAAGAAAATTAAAACAAGTCCATGGGAGCCAAATAAGATAAAAGGAATACACAGTCACTGTACCAAAATGAACTGATTGACACTTAACAATTTCAAAAGGTGATATTTAATCAAAAACTGATGATACTTAAGGAAGAAGTTCAAACTGCTAGTGGAAAATAAGACTCCAGGAATTGACAGAATACCATCTGTCATTTCTGTCTGAAATGTTTTACAAACCGATAAAATGCAAGAGGCACCCACTGGTCTATGTCAAGAAATTTGGAAAACAGCTACCCAGTCAACTGAAGGAAATTGATGTACCTTTGTGCCCATTCCAAAGAAAGATGACCCAACAGGATGTATAAATTACCAAATAATATTATTAATATCACATTCAAGTAAATTTTTACTGAAAATAAATTTAAAACAATTACAGTAAATTGATAGGGAGCTGCCCCAAATTCAAACTGGATTCAGAAGAGGGTGTGGAACAAGGGTTATCATTGCTGACATCAGATGGGTCTTGTCTAAATGCAGGGACCACCAAAATGATGGTAAAATGGTGATAACATTTTGAAGAGTGGGCATTTCTGGGACAATTAATTGTGCCTGTGAGGAACCTATGCATAGACCAGTATGCAGTTGTTCAAGCACAAGGGTGGGAAACATTTTTTTTCTGCCAAAGGCCATTTGGATATTTATGCCATCATTTGTGGGCCACACAGGTCAAACATTTAGTTAACTCATTGCTATTGTCATTACTGGAATTGCTTCTCTTTGGTGAGGCACATGATGTTAGCTAGTATTGATGATGATGTAGGCCTTTTATGGCCAGAGGGCCAGATGTTCTCCACCCTTGTTCTAAGAGAGCTTGAAATCCATTCCCAGAGCTGAGGTTGAGAATATATAAGGTCCAGCTGCTAAAAGAATAGAAGGGCAGGCTCAGCCCAAAAGTTCAGCTCACTATGGTTTTGATGCATCAAGGGGTGACCCTACACAAACTCCAGGTATAGGTGAAGGCCCTATCTCCTCTCAAGAATTAGTTTCCCCAGAGAACAAAATGAGAAGCAGCGAATACCCTGGTTGGTAAGTTGGGGGAAAGGAACAACTTCTTTCTTCTTTATCTTCAACACTTCAAAACCTCATATGTATCCCAATACCTCTTTCTTAGCAACTGGAGAGTGACTATGGAAGAGGTGTACTGGAGCAGCCTTTGTGGGGGGCAGGTGGGTGGGAGAGGAATTAAAGAGAAGAACATGTACTGAACCAAGTTAGTCTTCCATAGGGGAGGTCGTGGAAGGTGTGAAGTTTTCCAAAGAGATGAAGTAACTATCTTCTCATCATTGAAGAGTAGTCCCAGTGGAACAGAGGGTTCAGCATATGGCAGCTAAGCAAAAGATTGGAAGTTCAAACCCACCAGTGTTTCATTCCAGAGGAGAAAAATGTGGCAATCTGCTTCCAGAAGAATTTACAGAAACCCTATAGAAACCCAATGGAGCAGTTCTACTCTGCTCTATAGGGTCAATATTGAATCAGAATAGTGTTTGGTTTTGGGTGAATTATTGGAGAATCTTGATCCTCAACACATTGCAGAACATGGGGTAAGTACAATCAACTTACCATTATCTCGATCAGCAGGATTCCAGTCAAAATCATCTTCTGAGTCCTGTTTCCAATCACAGACCCCGTGATCAAAACTGCAGTCAGCTGAAATATTTAAATCTGCTGAGAGAAGGAGTGCATTCATAAGCCTTCAGAGCATCAGAAACATGCCTAACTTGTGGAGTGCTGGAAGGTAATGTGTGTTGCAATCTTTTCAGTAGCACAAAAGATGCCACTGAAGAGCCCTTTAGGAGAGCATCAAACCAGATGTCCTGCTTTGATTTAAACCTGAGAAGCCACTTAGCTTAGTACACTATTCATGAACCCATGAACCCACACACACACACGCACCTAATTATAAAAAAAAGGAACTGGGAAGATCCCTATAAGCAAAGTAAATGAAACAGAGACGTGAACATTTTTTTGTAAAATTAATCCCAGAAAATAGAACCTCTGCAACCCACACAAGCTGATGAAGACCAAGGGAGAACTTTCTAGATGACCCTTTGAATATAGTCCTTGACTTACCAGATTCATTTACTGTGTAAGTAACGAAACTTTCTTCCCTTGACTTCATGATTCCAACATGCCCGTTAAAAAGTTGCCATGATGGTGGATGGAATCAGCTGACCCAGCTAGCTTCTAAATTGTACCAGTTTATGATGGAATGGCTGCTATGGTTAGATAGGTCAGAGAAATGTCATCATTGAATCACTTTTATGTTGATCAGGGATCATCAAACTAACTTCAGGCCTGATACTGGTTTTTAGAAATAAAGTTTTATTGAAACGCAGGCAGGATCCTTCATTTACATAAAATCCATGGCTACTTTTGCATAAAGAGGGCACTTAAGCAGTCTCAACAGAGACTCCACAAAGCCTGAAACATTTAGTATTTTGTCCTTTAGAGAAAAATTCTACCCATCTTTGCTGTCAACAATAAAAAATACCATTGGGAAAGTAGGGTGGGTATGGGAGTGGGGTAAGTGGAGATAGTCCTTATTTATTACTACTGTCAACTTTGAGGGCAAGGGATTCTTATGGTGTGACATTAGCGACTTCTGTTTATGTTGAGGAATAGGAATGACAAGGAAATGCAACAGTGAAGTGTCAACTACTGATTCTTGACTGATTACAATTTGCAAAATGTTTTCATACCTATGGTGTCATTTCATTGATTTGATTGCCACAAAAAAAATCTCATTCAGGCCTATTTTCAGACATATCCATTCAGTTTCATAAGGGATCTCTCCAGGGTCTTCCATAATCTGAGTGCTGGAGTTGAACTTGAACCCCAAACCAGACCGAACTGCAGCTCAGTCCCTCCTGTATAGTTGCTCAGCCAGTGCAACCACACTGTCCCTTTCTTTTTACCTCCTGGTTTTAAAATTAAAAAATGCAAATGAATACTTCCTTCCAAATCTTCAATAGTTCTTAGTGAGTGTAAACCCAAACCCAAACCAAGCCCACTGCCACTGAGGCGATTCCAACTCACCACAGCCCGATACAGCAAGGTCGGACTGCCTCCCAGGGTTTCCAGCAATACAATTCTAACAGAATCGGACAGCCTCATCTTTCTTCCATAATCTACCTCACAAGTTGATGCTACCAATCCACAAGCACAATGCAAAATTTGGAGGGCTGGTTTGTAATTGTAGTGGTAGAGTTGGACTCTGTAGTGTGATCCATATTCTTGGCCAACATCCGGATTGAAATGCACCCGTCCCTCTCCAGTTCTCCTTATTCATTAGCTGGCTTTCATACATGTAACAGGATACTGAAAATGTCATGCCTTTCGCCAGGCTGACCTGAGTAGTTAAGAGCCTGGTGGCACAGTGGTTAAACTTTTGGCTGCAAACCAAAAGGTTGGTGGTTCAAACCCATCAGCCGTTACATAGGCGAAAGACTTAGCCATTTGTTTTCATGAAGATTTCTAGCTTTGAACTCTGAGGCAGTTCTAGTCTGTCATACATGGGCTAGAGCACAGTGGGCTTGTTTTGTTTTGTTGGTTGGTTGGTTTGGGGTCTTCTTCCTCTCTCTCAAAATGCAAGATACTTGGAATGTCAATGGTGGCAATGGAATAGTACATAGCTAGCTGGCAATTATGTTCCCTTGCAGGTACATAGTTTTTTATTGTAAGCATCTGCCATGCTCTCTGTGTGGGTGTGCTCTGGGAAGTCCATGCTTGGCCCATGATGGGCAGGGCAGGATACTGGGGGGGGGTGTATTTTTTGAGGAAACTCTCAACCAAGAATGGGCAAGAGGTGCTGGAGGATACCTCAGCTTCTGCCATTGGGTGAGACCATTACATGATGGAATTGGACATGGAAGTCAGACTGGAATCCAGGACCCAAGGAAGATGCAGGTCTGGTTGCCATGGTGGTGCTCTTCCTTGCCTTCATGACAGGCCAGGATCACCAGAAAATTAACACCCCTCCCAGAATCAGCCCTCAATGTCAGGTTGGAATTGATGTATAAATACCCCAACACCCTGATCCTGGTAGGAGAATTCTTTTACGCACCCCCCCTTTTTTGCTATTTGGCTGAAAGTTTGCAGAGGCAATTCGTTTTCCATTCAACGGTTCATACACATTTTGATTTGTGACAGAGACTGCCATCCCCACAAGGTAACACAACTCTTTCCTCTTCCTCCCTGAGTCTCCCATTTCCATTTGCCCTTCTTTCCTAGCCCTTCTGCCTCTGAGATTTATCTCTGGACAGTTGCTATCCCTTTGATCTCAAAGGATGGCTTGTTTTAAGGCTACCTCCCCTGTGTTGCTGTTCACTTGACAGGTCTGTCTTTTGTTTCACTGAAAGTTGAGCCGTAGGAATAAGGTCCATTCTAGACTTGGAGGATGTCTGAGGGGCTCTCACCGTCACTATATCAGAGCGGGAAGCCTGGCCTTTTTGAGGATTTTGAGTTTTGTTCTACATTTGTCTTTTTACTTTTCTCAGGACTTCCTACTGTGATCCTTTTCAGAGCAGTCAGTTATAGTAGCAGGGCACCATCTAGTGCTTTTAACCTTGAAACCTTTGTTTCATCTGTTGTTTTTTGTATTCAATTTTCTGTATCTTCTTTGCTCTAGATGGGAAGAGACTAATACGCTTCACCTTAGTCCAGTAGAATAATTCTGAGGCATGTTCTATACTTGGTGACACAGTGGGTTGCATGATAGGCTGCTAACTACCTGGTTAGTGGTTCAAACCTACCAGAGGGATAAAGATGAGGCTTTCTCTCCTTATAAGGTTACTGTGAGTTGGAATGGACTTGTTGACAATGAGGTACTTGGGTTTTTACAGTCTCCCAGAGATCCCTAGTGAGATTGATGTCTGCTTACCTGCTGTTAAAATTTTCCAGATAGTATATCCTTTATTGGCATCCTTCTCTGTCTCCCTTCCTGATTCCCTTGTCATGGTTTCCTGGGACCTCCTCCATATAAGCACTTGCATATCCATTCTTATCTCTAAAAGTCATGAGGCACCACATGGCTACTTGACTTGCCCAAGGTAATTTACCAGTGGGCACCTGGGGGCAGCCTCCCAAGTCTTCTGATTGGAATGGAGCTTTCCAGAATACCGCACTGAAGGCATCTTGGAATTACACAGCCACGTGCTCATGTGAAAAATGTTAACTTCTCTGTGGTTCACTAAGGACCTTGGAAGACAACTTAAAAAATATTCCTTCAAGGAAATAGCCCAATCCATTTTGGAAGTCACAGAGGACTCATAATTCATTATTGTCAGGTAGCAAAGGGAAATATAGCTGGGACAGAATATGAAACATTTTCTTCCTAAGCAGAGAAACAGGGAACAAGATGGTTAATGTGAAGAGGGAAAAGGAGAAAAAGAAAGAAGAACCTGGAAGAAAACTGGAAGTTTGTAAAAGCTGGATCATTGCGGGGGAGCACTAGCCTGCCCGAGACCTTAGTAGAAGCTTTCTGAGTCCATTTTGGATGGAGAGACACTGAAGGAGGCAGGTTTCCTGGGAGAGATTGTCCTATAAATCAAAGGGACAGACAGAAGCACAACAGTGGATCTAGTTAGCATAAGATGAAGACATAAAGGCATGATAGTGGTAAGTCAAAAGAAAAACAGGTTTGAGAAGGAAAGAGAAGATCAAGACATTTATGCATACAGAAGTAAAAGGTCTGACTGGGCTTTTTCTGGATGTCTGTGCCAATATGCCACAAGGCTATGTCAAACTGGAGAGAATTAGGGATTGTGGCCATGAAGTTCTAGGTCAGGTGGTTTGGGCCTCATTTTTTGTGCCCACTTATCTAACTGTACCTTCTGGAGCATGACTCTGTAGTACCTGCCTCACCTCTTCCACATGGGATGCCCGTGCGCCTCCCTTTGGTGAATAGCCCACGGTCAAAATGATGTACCAGTTTGTTTGGAGTCCAGCCTGTGGTTGATGATCCACATTATACGTCAACTTGGCTGGGTTGTGGCTCTCAGTGACAGACCCTGAGCTTCTTGCTTTTCCATAATATAAAAGAATCACCTCCTAGGATCTGGTCTAAAGTAAGCAGCCAATCGACTTTCTTTGGGGTATGGCCTATTGCCCGTCTGTCAATGGATGTTTGGGCAAAACACTCGCTCTCTTGACTACTTTCTTCTCATTGCCTGATTTCAGGTTGTTCCATGTGAGCCTGCAGAAGTCTCGTGCCTGCTGCTGGATGCGCAGGTTGAGGGTTTTCCTGCCCCTGGGGGCCCCGTGAGCTGGCAGGAGCTCCCCAGCCTACTTCTTAATCTGCAGGTGGAGGACTTTTTTTTAATTCCATTTTCCCAAACCTTTCTGAAGCCCCCTTTGTACATATACAGCACACTGGTTTTGCTGCTCTGGAGAATCCAGACTAAAACGCCACCCAGGAGAACAAGCCCAGGCTAGCTTGTTGGAGAATGAGAGACCATGTGGACAGAGTACAGCCTCAGGCTTGTGAGAGAGTGTAGTTTGACTTCGCAAAGACAAAGCTGGCCCAGAGATGACTGCCAGTACATAGGTGAGATCCAGCAGAAGTGCCCAGCGAATTCATAGACCCAGGAGCAAATTTTACTATTTCTTGCTCCTACTCACTGTGGGCTTGTATACTCAGGATTATTGTAGAAGGCAGCTGTGTTCACCACCATACCACCAACGCAGGTATCATGATTGTGATGACAGGCAACTGACATTGTTACCATGATTTTCAAACTGTGGGCCCTCTAACTTTGGAACGGAAATAAATGAGTCACTTCCCCCATATCCACACATACAGTCTGCTTCACCCCTCTCATCCCAAGTGTCAGGGTATGGGTGTTGGAGAGAAAAGACAGTCTTCCCATGTGATAATTGTTAATATCAATCACACAAGGACCTACTGTTTTCATATTGTCACCACATGTCATGATGCCATGGATTTTCCCATGAGTGCTCATCATCGAGTCAGTGATTCATAAATCATCATCTTAGCCTGTGTTGAAATGAACACAACTGGAAAGAGCATGACACAATACCTGCTGGAGGAAAGTGTTATTTACCTGTGAGTTCCAGTTTGGACATCCCAGTTTTTCCTTGGACCAGAACCAGATCAAACTCATCTGTTCCATGATCTTTAGGGGCTAATAATAAAAAACAAACAAACACTTGATCAGTTCAGGAGAAACTGAGAGAGTGTCATCCAATGGAAGAGACATGCAGAGTTACCTTACATAAATTAAAGAACTAACGTCTCATTTGATGGATGTCACTTGGCCCATCATTGGTGATGTCAAGATCGAGCATTTGATTTAGGCAGTATCTGCCGTATTCTCCATTATGAAAGGACCATTTTCCCTTTTGCAATTAATAAGTAATCTATGGGTAAGAGTGTGAGATATTTTAGGACTAATTTACTCCCTAGTCATCTTTCAGCAAGTGACTAGCACCCATGAGGCTTCTAGCCTGAATCAATTATTTATGATCGTGCTTTTAATATGGTGGGGCACTTGTTTCTAATTCATGCAAAAGTACTTAAAAAACAAAAGTAATATAATGACTGACCCCATGTTAATTGCACCTCTAGCCAATCTAGTTTCCCTTTGGGTTTCAAATTGGTTTGAACTGGTTCAGTTGAAGCCAATAAAGCAAATGTTAGCTATGAGCAGTCACTCAACTGAAAGGGAGATTCCTCAGGGTAAGGTCTGCTCCAACATGTATGGATGCTCCCACAAGGCTCTCTAGCTTCTTGCTCTGTCTAGATCCTGGTGATCCTGTGTGTCCCAAAGTAGAACTGTACTCTACAGGCGTTTCAATAGCTGACATTTGGGAAGCCGATAGCCAGGCTTTTCATCTGAGGTGGCCCTGGGTAGACTCAAACCACCAGTATTTCACTGGTTGAGCAGTCAAGTGGGTTGGCCCTCTCCTTAGGACTCTAGACGTAGCCCAGTGCCAAGGGGGAATAGTCCTTAAGCAGACCACAAGAAGAGAGCTAACGCTTCCTGATGGGATCTCTGGTAGGACTTTTCCCCTCCTGCTAGACAAGGTGGGGTTAATAGACTTGGAAGGGCACATTAGTGGTCTTTTCCCCATCCCAGACAAAGCCAGCATTCTCAGACTCTGGTGGACCCACAAAACTCCATACAGAGCCAACTCTGGAAAGCAAAGCCCCTGTCTCAGACTGATGCAGGAAGAAAGGGCCCTGCGGTGACTCCAGAGTCCATGAATCTGGAGGAGCCCTGCACCCACCAGCTTGTCTTCTCTGCACAGCTGGGCACCAGAGGGAATTGCCCAAGCAACTATTTCTGTCATGCCGTGGCCCTCCCAGGAAGGGGGTGTTCAGGGTTTATACTAAAAAAAGTAGTAAAACCCAACATATGCATTTAATAGAGACTATAAGTAGATTTGCCTCATAATAAACACATTTTCTTTTGTAGGAATCAAATTAAACAGAATGCCATAATTATTCCCTGAGAATTGCCCAGGGGGCGGGGGAAGGAAGGCAAAAAGAGCTATTTTCACCCTCTCTATAGATTAGGAAACACTAAAAATCATTTTGAAAAATTCTGGCTGGGTATATGGCTTTAAAAATTCTTTTTATGGAGGTGAGTAAATACATACAATGCACATAGTGCATTTTAGGGAAACTAAAAAACGGACTCAAAGGGCTTCAGAAAAATTGTCCTGTCACCTGGAAATATTTGGAACTACCAATTTTCTGGTTTAGGAGCCCCGGTGCTTAGCAGGTATGTATTGGGCTGCTAACTGCAAGGTCGGCAGTTTGAGGCCACAAGGCAGTTCCCAGGAGCAGGATGAGACTGTCTACTACCGTAAGGATTTACAGGCTCAGAAAGTCTACACAGGAACAGTTCTACCTGTTCTAGAGTTGGCATCAGGTGGATGACAGTAAGGCAGTCTCTACTGTTCTTGTCACGCTTGGCAGCTTCCTGCTTGAACATGGAAGACACTTCGTGTGATCAGCCAGTTTACACATGATGACTAGAGGACAGAGATCTTGCTTGTCTGGTTGATGGCTACATGTAATATTGAGCGACTGACTAAACATAGAGGGGCATCATGCACTCTGATTCTAAAATGTACTAGAGAAGTGCTTCCACATCATTTCTATTGGTCTCTATTTCCTCATCTAGAACACCTCTGACCCCTAGCAATCTGAGCATGTACTCTATGGATTTCTCACCAGATTTTGAAAATAGACTTTCTTGGGTGGATGGTCCGTGTTACATAATCTGGCGACTTGAGGAAGGGGTGGAGTCTGGCCTGTCGATCAGGTCACAGATTGATGACATCATTTGGCGGTGTAAGGAGATAAATAGCTCCCTGGAGGGAGGCCACACACTGTCTGTGAGACATTCCTATTGACAATATACATGGAGCTACGCTAGAGCCCTAGAACTGGAGGAGCCATGTGGAGATCCCTGCCAGCGCTGAGCTGCTTACACTGCCACAGGGCCTACTGGCCTGTGATCTTCCTGCATTTAGTGTCATTGCATGTGTTACATGAGTCTAAAGAGCAATTTATAGCTTGGTATCAGATATATGGGTTAATGTTGGACTTACAGACTTGATCTGGACTGGGCTGTGATGCTTTCTCAATGTACACTTACTTTTTATATAAAGCTCTAACTTGTACACATGTGAGTGTCCGTGAATTTGTTTCTCTAGTCAGCCTGACTAACAAAGTCCGCATCTCCTTTTCATTGGTTAAATACAGCTGGTATGTGTGTCTATGATTACCAGGTATGCAGCAGACTTTGTCTGATATTGGGAGAACTGAATGCTCTGTAAGAATGAGTTGGAAAAGTCTCAGTGTGGATGACCCAGAGTGGGTTTACATGGAAACCTTGGAGGTCTGGAGATTTCCTGAGGGTTCTGTACAGTAACCAGAGAAAAGGGGGTTATGTTACCAATCCAGTTCAGGTACAAGTCTTAAGCATCAATGTAGATTCTCTTACCCATTTGTGGCACTGTGCATTAGACAAAGCCAGCAGTTCAAAACCCACCAGCTGCTCTGAGACAAAAATGAGGTCACCTTCCCCTATAAAGATTTAGTATTAGAACCCCTATAATTGGTCACTTAGCACCTGAATTCACTCAAAAGTAGTGAGTGTTTTGTTTATAATGATCTAGTTATTTTCAGTCACAACCATGGTCAGGTTTCTGTATCACCCAGTTTTTCATAGGGCAGGTGTAAAAACACCAATGCAGGAGGGAGCCTTCATGGATAAATGTCCCTTGATGGTACAGATGATGAACATGCTAGGCTGCTAACCAAAAGGTTGGTGGTTCAAGTTCACCCAGAGGTGCCTCAGCAGAAAGACCTGGCTATTGATGTCTGAGAAGGCAGCCATTGAAAACACTATGGAGTACACAGCACACTCTGACACACAGGAGTCACCTTGAGGATAGCTTGGCAGACAGACCAGTATTTAGGGACAAATATGCTCAACTGGCTGGAAGTCAGAAGAGAAAGGAACCCTGCCCCACTGCCCTAGGGAAGTGAGTGAGATGGCAAAGTTCCCAGAACTCCTGGAGAGCCTCAAGGCCCAGGATTTAAGGCCAAGCCTACCTTCTGTACTTGACAGTCTCAGCAGTCTACTCAAACATGCCTCCAGTCACAAAGCGCATGCAGGACCAGGTCACTTATAAGCTCACCGTGAGCCTGAGGCAAACCGATGGCAGCTACCAACAGCAACATTGTTCTGAAGCCGTGAAACTGTCTCTACCTCTCTCATTGGCTAGGAGGAATCACAAGTCATTTTCCATAACATGCAGGACACCAAAGGGTTACTCACCAAACACATCTCCTCGAAGGCTCTGCTCCCGATGTACGGGGTGTTTCGGGGCTTTCACAACTCTTCTCTCTTCCTCAAGGCCCTCTTCCTTTCTCGCCCCAGGCCCTCCTTTTGCTCTGCCAGAGCTCCCACTGCGGTGAACAACGCTCTCTTTATAGTTGAATGGCTGCAAGGTACCCTTTGGGAGAGGAGTCCCAGTGCATTCTGGGATGACATTTTTAAGCTTCTCCTTCCTTCTCATGCTCTTTTTGTGAGCAAGCAGTTTCTTGATTGTGTCTTTGATGGTCCCTGGCACTCTGTGGAGCTCCTTCACAGCATTCTCGGGGATAACTGAAAGAGAAAAGTCCCAAGTGGCTGGGTGACTTGATCACTTGTTTGAAATGGAGCATTTGGAAAGTGTGAAAGGGCAGTAAGTGCATACTTCTAGAACCAACCCATGCCGATCTCTTGATTGACATTTTAGGAAAAAAACGGTGCTTGTATCTGCTTTCACACTACCAGTGTGATGGTAATGAGAGGAGGGAAATGGAGGACACACTTGTGTTTTGCTTTAGAGACTAGTGAAATAACTTGCTAGAGGGAGTCCTGATGATGCTGTGGACCAATTCATAGTCTGTTAACTGTAAGGTCAGCAGTTCAAACCCACCAACTGCCCGGCAGTGGAAATATGAGGCTGACTGCTCCCAAATAGACAATACAGTCTCAGAACCCCTGTGGGGCAGTACAATTCTGTCTTACAGTGTTTTCCTGAATCATAATCAACTTTATGGCAGTGGGGTTTGCTGACCTAGATGTTGGAGGTTCAAGTCTATCCAGAGGCACCTTAGAAGAAAGACCTGGTGATCGACTCCCCTTCCCCACCCCCACCAAAGTAAGCATTGTGATACCATTTTGACCTTGTATTAATAGTTTAACTCATCTGGATGATTGTCTCTTTTTTTTTGGTGTGGGCATCACTGCCCTCTGGTGGGAGTAGGAGGTCCAGCCTTATTCCTGGAGAGCTGCTGCTGGATTTGAACTGCCAACCCTGTGGGCCGCAGTCCCGCAGACAACTGCTATGCCACCAGGGCTCAGCCCTATGATTGTCTCTTTTAAGGTCTAATCAATGCTCTCCTTAAATTTAAGATGAAGGGGGGGGGTGTCTCTTTGAAACAACAACAACCATTGAAAATCTACGGACCATAGCTGCACCCTGACCCACATGGAGTCTCCATGAGTTGAGGTTGACTCAGCAGCATTTGTTCGCTAGTTAACCGGATGGACTACAGTGCCTGGCCTCCTCTTGCCTGTTTGCTTTCACACCGGGATTCTCAAGAGTTGGTGTTGTCCATGTAACTCTATTTTTTCCTCCCAGTTTGATATTCAAAGAGTCTTGCTTCAGCTATATGCATTGAACCATATGACAATGCCAATAACGAATCATTTGTGACCTGTAGAAACTTGCGTGTACTAGTCTGAGACTAAGTATAAAAGATTCTAGTAGCTCCTGGATCAATCCACTCAACTGGATACAGTTTAGAAGGAAATGAAATAAGGTAGAAGACACTAAATTGGGTCCCAAACATACAGTATAAAAAGATGTTGGATAACTAATTCACAGTTAAAAAGGTTAAAAAACAAAAACAAGTCGATGAGCATTTGTATTGGAGTATTTTTCTTTGCAATGATGTGATATCTCCCTGTTCAGCTCCTTAGCCGATACAATCTGCACCAGAGTTGTAAAAATAATAAATGAAAGTCCACAATATTTGGAGGGGAAGGGAACAAAAATGAATTTTAAAAGTCCTTGAAAATATCCACATTATGAATTCAATAAGTAGCTTTTCCTTTTCATTCTGGGACTGTTGTGACAATGTTGATGCAGTTATCTTTTCAATGAAATAGTTTAGTTGGTTATCACTGTGACAACATGTAGTTAGAGAAACAAAACCGACCAGTACTAACCCAAATAATGTGTCTTGACTCTTCCAGACTCAGCTCAGGACTGCTTGAGGCGTTTGGACTGTAATGTGTTGCTCTGCCTCTGGGGGGCCCCCGTGTAATCCTGTCCTTTTTCTCTGAAGCTATTCTCAGTACCCAGGATGAAAAATGATCAGGAAACCCCCATCCCCACTACATTTCCTTTAAGCAATCAGTAACATAAAACGATGAACCCTAATAAATCATGAGAGTGGGTTTCAATCCACACCAGGAAGAGCTAACATCTGTTTTCAGTTTCTGCTTTGACGTTTTTTCTTGTTGAAAACAAATAAAGAAAGAAATCCAAGCCATTCTAACCTTCACAGTCAGTGTCAACAATGTCACTCCCTCAGGATGCAGAGAGCCAGCTGGGGCAAGGATGAATAGACAGTCTAAAGATATGCATGTGCGTGGCTGTGAAAGAATAGACTGGGCTTTGTCTTCTGGCCATGTTGGTTTCAAATTTGACATAATTGATGATTATCTTCCTTTAACAAGATTTCTTATGATTGTACCATCTTCTCCAGCATAGAATAGACTTGGGGAGAAGTTGCACAAGGAGGTCTTTGGTATAATTGGGGATCTCAGACAAATAGGACAGAAGACAACTGCACCTTTGATTTCCTGAGGCTGTAAATCTTTGTAGTTGTAGGAAGCTTCATCTTTCTCCTGGGGCGGGGGTGGGGGGGGGAAGGCAGGAGGAGGAGGAAGAGGCAAATCTAGCATATGCTGGTTAAATCAAAACAGGGACTCTTGAATAGGCACTGACAAAATGAATAACCAAAGACCAAACTCACAGCCGTCAAGTCAATTCCAACTCATGGTGCCCCTATAGGACAGGATTGAACTGTCCCTGGGAGTTTCCAAGACTGTAATGGAAAGAGGTCCCAGAGATATTTTAGTGACAAAGGAAGCTGCTTTCTAAGGAGAAACAATGTTGACTTTTGGTGAAGAAGCCTTTCTAGTCCTCATTCCTAAACCAGTGCACTTATTAGACCAGAGCCACGTCTTCTTTGTGGACATTCATGTGTTATGTGTGGATGGTTTTGTATAGTCTTCAAAACAGTTCAAAGGGTCAGATACTATTATTCCTATTTTGTAGATCTGGAAAGAGAGGCACTGAAAGATTGCATCATCTGCTTTTTAAATAAGACTCCTGCTTACTAGTCAACTTCTTCCCTCTCTATCACCTTTATAACCTTTCTTCCAAATTGAGTATTATTTAAAATTGGATTTTCTTAGAACACGAACTGCCATCAACTTAGGACTGAATCCCCTAGCAATTTATGTTTAATACTCCCTCAGGTGTCTATTCTCATCCGGCCATCACGTCCACTTTACCTTGGAGCACCCACCTAGGACAGGGAAGAACTGCCTGTGTGGGGTTTCAAGGACAGTACCTCTTTCTGAGAGCACAAAGCCTCATCTTTCTCCAGAGGATTTGTAGGTGGTTTTGAACTGCAGACCTTGTGGTTAGCTGCCCAACAGGTAATCACTATGCCACCAGGGGTCCGTTGATTGGGCTTTCCCTTTTGAGTCCAGATAGTAAGGAATGATACTGTACTAACTCCTTTTCTATATTGTAATGCAGAGTCTGGGTGATGGCCAAACTAATTCATAAAAAGTTAACTGGATCAGCATTATTCAATATCATCACACTAGCTTACCATGTGTAGTCAAATCTGTTTTGCAATAGTGCATTTTACAAGTACGATTGGATGTGACTCTTTTGTTTTGGTTTTTATGACTTTTTCATGCACCCACGCATGCCTTTGAGGCCATCCTTCTTGAAAAGAATGGGGGTCAGCCTTGGGTAAGGAGATCAGTTTTCAACAGAAACATGGCTGTTTATTTTGGTGAGAATCAAAGCCACACGAAACAAAGTTGGGTAAATAATGTGGCTAATGACCCACAGATCGTTTTCATCTTGAAATGAATACACTGGTGTAAGACAAATGAATTCAGCTGAAGGCAGATTCATAAGGAACTATACACTTTGCAGAGCTCCAATATCACATTGGAATGAGTTTGAGGTATCAAAGAAAACTTTGCTGTACAGAAAAGCAGTTTTATTGATCAATAAAATGTTCAAGTTGTTGTGAGATCCATAGTGCCCAAACCCTGAGTTACTATATATACAGCGTGGGTTGCAAGCCACTACCCCATTCATTTGGGCATTAAAAACAGGTGGAGTGTTAAAGGGGCCAAATGTTCAGGAAGGCAGCTATTATCAAAGTCATTCACTTCATGACAAGCTGTGTCTTATTTGTATGCTTCCTTTATAAATCCATATACCCAAGGTCAGGCAAAAATCTCCTGGACTAAAAGGGCTTACAAGGTGGACAAGCTTAAGAAGCCCTAGGAATATGTCAGAATTGGCTTCATTGCAAAGGCTGATGGGAAATACAGGTGGAAATGAAAATTAATGAGTTACATATAAAACTTAGCATTCAGGACAGAGGTCCTTTCTAGAGAGAGGTGTTGCCGTGATGATGAACACATATGTGGTGGTGAAATCACATGATGCGGTGAGGGAAACTCCTGCCAGAAACACCTTGGATTCATTACAATTCTGATTTTGAATTAATTTTTGATCTTTGTACAGTTAGAAACTTTTTTAATGTTGCCAAAGTCATTGCCATGCCACATCCAGTCACATAATCCTGTAAGGGTCTCGAACTATAGTTTTCGTAGCTCTGAGCTAGTGAGTAGCCATTTAAGGGACAACTACTGGTCCCTGTCTCTTTTTCTGAAGAAAAATGATGAGAATCAGTAGACATAAGGAAACAATGAGTCCAGTGGACTGACAGACCAAGCAAACCTTGAGACCAGCAGAACTAGTGGGTGTCTAGCTAACGCTACCAATTGCTCTGAAAAGAGGAAAATGTGTAACAAAATTTAAAATCCTAACAGAGATCAGAAGCAAGGGCTACTTTTCAGAATTTCAGGGTCCAGAGGGGCTGAATGGAGTGATAGCAATGAGGATGACTAATAACTCATAACCACATCCACTGGGTGCTCACCTCGGCTAAGCTCTCTAGATTCCTTCACGGAAATCCCATTTTGGACCTGTGGAGAGAGGTACTTTTCTTAGTGTGGGGTCCCCTAGAAGCAGAGCCAGAGAAAAGGGTTTGAGTACGGGCAATTTAATTGAGAGGTGACCCCAGGCTGCATATGTGAGGGAGTGGGAAAAGCTGATAAAGGAAGAGTTCATATGATTACAGCTGTGTGCAGCTGGGGCTCCATCCTGATGGACATACTGGGAGATGACATAGAACAGAACTTGGACTTAAGGGAACAATGGGTTACAGATCCACAGATTCCTTGTCCACCATGGGTAGAGGGTGGCCCCTAGGGGTGTTTGCTGCTCCATTTATTATTTCATGGGTGGAAGCTACAAGGGCAGGGGGATAGAGCTGCCCATCCCAGCCTCAGTGGCAGGAGGGAACTGTGAGAGGCAGTGTTTGACCTATTCCAAGTATCTGCCAGATGGTGTCCAGAGTCCTATGGGGGGTCAGAGGAAGTCGCTCAAGGTCACAGACAGACGGGAAGAGCTAAGATTTCCATCCAGGCCCTTCTGAGACAAGTTCTAATGCCTGACTCTACTTGGAAAAAGGCAGAGGGTCACAGAGGAGGAGGGCCATGTGGTGGTGGAGGCAAGTCCACGTCCAAGCTGTTAGAAGCTAAGTATCTAAGAGGAAATCCACATGGCCCAGGGCCTGAGTTGGACTTTGAGCCCCTGAAACTATGAAATGATGAATCTCTGTTCTTTAAAGCCAGATAATTGCGGTGTTTTGGAAACTGAAACCAGTGTGCACATGCTCAGATTTGGTGGTATGAAGCTAGCCTTACGCACTAAAGCACCAGAGACCATTCGTCCACTTTGGGAGGTTGAATCATTTATTCAGTCTCCTCTCTGGGGTCCTCTTTCAGGGTATGACATCTTCCCCAAATCTCAGTCCCGATCCGCAGCAGGCAATCTCTTGGAATAAAGTCTCCAAAGGCCATCTTAGGCACTTATGAAACCAGCGGCCATTGTGTCAACTTCCATCCACATGATCCATGCGTGTCAGTGTAGAACTGTGCTCCATAGATTGTATTGTTTTTCACAGATCAAGTACCAGCTCTTTTCTCCGAGGCTTCTCTGGAGAGATGTGAGTCTCTGACTCCTTGCTTAGTGGCTGTCAACCATTGACATTACCCAGGGACTCCAGGGGACATTTCTCTAGAGAGTACTGTGAGAGAGATGGCTAGAAACCACAACATCACGTGGCCCACAGCTGAGTGGTTGTTGAATCCAGTCTCCAGCCCAATGCTGGACTCTGGGGCAGGGCCCTCCTTCCCCCACCAAAGCAATGGTGGGGGAATGTCCCTCCTCTGTGGGGTAACCTGCTCCACTGGTAGGTTTGTGTATAGTGGTCTTTTTTAGAGAGAGAATGTGATATCCTCCCATTGGTCTGAGTCTGCTTTGTGTGTGTGTGGGGGGGGGGAGGGGAGTCCGGCGAGGGATTTTTTATTTTACATTTCTTAAACTATTTACAGTCATGATGCATGCTTTTCCACCCCCTTTTTCCCCTAGATGAAATGCAGCCAAGTTCTTTCGGCATTTCTTTATAGAATTTGCTTTCCAGATTCATCCTCTGGGGTTCTATTCTTCTGAACACATTCTTGGCCAGTGGCATTCAGCCACAGCACACTGGCGTATTGTGAGCTTTTTACAGGTGTGCGGCCAAAGGTCGACCAGAGTTTATTTTAGTCATGCCTGAGTGGACATTCTCCTACAGCCATTTATGTCACCCAGAGCAATGAGCAGAGGGGACCCCTGAGTGGGACATAGGTCAAGGTTCAGCTGGCAGCCACATTGATTCGAACAGATGGGAGCTCTAACAGGTATACGGAGGAGCTGAGTGAGGGCAGTTAACCCATTTAGTCATACCACACAAGTGCCACAAGGGACGGACACAGAGGATGAGCATGGATGCCTTTCAGTCTCATACATGTTGAGGTCAGTAGTTCGAACCCAGCAGCCCCTCTGAGGAAGAAAGAGAAGGTTTCTGGTGCTGTAAAGAGTTCCCATCTCAGAAACTCAGAGAGGCAGTTCTCCCCTGCCCTGTAGGCTTGCTATGAGTTGCCATCGGCTCGATGGCAGTGAGAAGGCATTGTTTACTTCTCCTTAGAGACCTTTCTCAGGCCTCTTTAAAGAGTTGAAGAGCAAGGATGGTAGTTTGGAGACTAAGTTGTGTCCGATCCAAGCCATGGGATTTTCAGTCGCCTCGCGGGCATGGGAAAGTTGGACATCGCCTAAGGAGAACTGAAGAAGAATCGATGCATCTGAACTATGGTGCTGGCAAAGAATTGCAAGTCCTGTGGACTGCCGAAAGAATCAACCCAGCTGTCTTGGAAGAAGGACAGCCAGACTGCTCCTTAGAGGCGCAGACGCTGAGACTTTGGGTCATATGTTTTGGACATGTTATCAGCAGAGGCCAGGCACTGGAGAGGGACACCCTGCTTGATAAAGTGGAGGGTCAGCCAAAAGGAGGAAGACCCGCAATGAGCTGGAGGCCACAATGGCTGCAACCATGGGCTCACACGTGACAACCACTGTGAGGCTGGGGCGGGACCAGGCAGGGTGGCATTCAGTTGAACAGAGGCTTGCTATGAGTTGGAACCGACTTGACGGCACCTAACAACAACAACAACAACAACAAATTGTTTCCCAAGGCAGCCACTGCATTGTAGTAGTTGCTGAGCTGCCTTGGTAGACATTCTGGGAGCTCTCCATGATCTCCATGAAGCTTCTCTTTTGGGAGGCCTGGAGAAATGATATCCATCTGCCCCTTGAAGTGATACATGCCTGGCTGGATTAACGAAGAGTCAGAGCAGTACTGTGCACATTCTCTTTCTGCCGCAACAGAACCGAAGGACACAGCTCGATGCCAGGATGGTACCAGATGGTGAGGTCTTCAGTCAGCCTGGGTCACTGAGTGACTATCCTGAGAAGTCCCTGATACTCTAGTGGTAGCACAAGGGAAACAAACCATTAAGGCGGCTCTGCTGATGAAAGTGCTTATTACTAGCAGTGACCTTCATTGTTCTACATGTGAGTTACCAATGTTAAGATTGAACACCCAAGCATGAAAAAGTCACCAGCAAGAACCACGGGACGCGTAGCCTACATTAGGTGAATCAGATCGAGGTTTGAGGATGGCCATACAAGGCAGCCTTTGTTTTGGCACTGTGCTCTAGGGGGAAGAAAATTCTGATCAAGTGGCTATGGAAATCTTTGTGGTTTTCTGCTACTGCCACTTTAAGATTACTTGTTACTGAGCCATAACCTCACTTATCCAGTCTTTTGTTGTTAAAGCAGATTTTCTATATTTGAAAGTATGTTGTGATCAGAAAATAGCCCAAACTATTGCTGACATTTAGTGTCTACAGCCCCAGGGAGGGGGGGGATGGGATCCAACTAGCCAAGAAGTCAAAGTTGAGGAAAAGTTTAGGTAGTTGCAAACACTGAACACCCCCCACCACATGTAGAAATAAAGGCAGAAAGGAACTACAGATGGGAGGCTGTATTTGAACTAGCTAAGACACCTTACCCAAATGCTACTTACCAGAACACTGAAGTCCATTGCCTTTATAGCCTTGCTTGCATTTGCACTTGAAGGATCCTTGCGTGTTGAGGCAATTGGCATGGAAGCTGCATGTATGGGTATTTGCAGCACATTCATTTCTGTCTGAAAATCGGAACATGCCAAGAAACAGCTTAGCAGTCGGAGCTTGCCCAAAGACCATCCCTTACACTTGAGCAACTCCAGGGTCAACCTCTCAACACCCCCAACAGAGCAAGCGTTGCCTGAGAATGAGACTGTGTTCAAGACTCCAGGTGCATTGGCTGAGCGCCCTGGCTGGGGCTGACGCCTGGTATGTGGCAAGTGTGTCTGTAGCTCACCTCCCCCCCACCCTGCACCCCCTGCAGCCTCTGGCAATCTCCGTCTCCTGAAATCAGCCGTCTGTTTAGGTTTGGCCATTAACTTTTCCACCTGTCTAATTGAGAACTAAATAACCTTAGAAAACAAATGCTCTATTGGAAAGAGCTTGGCATCCCTAACCAGACAAAGGACAGGCTGTGTGAGGCACCCCTGACATCATCGTGACTTAGAGGCACAAGCATTTTGTTCCAAAAACTGCCAGGAGCAAGGGTCAGGCGGGTCTGGTCTTGTCGGCTGGATTTAGACTGGGAAAGGTTGTTGAATTCCTCCCACGCAGGAGATTCATCAATCCTTTTCTCCTTCTACAAGTTCCAGCTTTGAGTAGGTAGACTGATGCACACACAGGGGGACTATTGTTTTAATTTAGCCACAAGGGGTGCTTAGATGCTAATCTTGGCCACTTTGAGCATCAGAAAGGTCATTTCCCCTTTGAAGTTCTCTAGGTGGATCCCCATTCCAGGATCCTCTGGTCGGGATTACAGGAACACAGTCTCAAGGAGCTCTGGTCTGATAGGGGGTAAACATTGGGCTGCTCGACAAGGCTAGCAGTTCCAACCCTCCAGCTGTTCTATAGGAGGAAGGGAAGACTGTCCACTTCATCAAGATTCACAGTTTCAGAGTCCCTATGGGGCAGCTCTCCTCTGCTCGACGGGGTCTCCTGAGTAGGGATCAGCTTCTTGTCAGTGGGTCAACCCAGCACCAGTGGATTCACACACTTGATGAGCCTACAGGAAGGCAGAGGGCGGGCCAATCTCATCTCTAGTCATGCGCCCCTCAAGAAATGTGGAATTTATGAGCCATCTATAATGGTCTTGATGTTTAAGGGAAGTGCCGTGGAAGCTCCACAAAGCTGTTCAAAACTCAGGAACCAAGTGTTGCCCCAACACGATTATTCAGGACAGATCCTGGGAAGCATGGAAAGCAATCCTACTCTTTTTCCCCTCTCCCAACTGCTAGCTTTTCCTGTCATGCTCAGTCGGTGGTTACCCATATTATGTGGACAGGAATAGCAAACAAGCCAGAATTTTCCTCACTGTGGCCAGGCCCCTTCCTATGCTATGATGTCTGTGGGTGTTCATCCAAGATGACTGTGTATCCCTGCAAATTCCTTCACTAAGGGATATGATGTTTTATTCACTCCCCACTAGGCCAATAACTGACCGATACCAGCATCTTGCTAGAACATGATTTTTTGGTGCTTTGTGGATTTAGGAGTTTCCAGGAGGGGCAAGGACTGACAGTAAGAGGATATAAGGGAAATCACAAGCCATCAACCTCTACAGGAACTGTTCTATAGCCACCTCGGTGGTCCCAATAAACCACAGTGATCAAGATTTGAGAGGCCTACTTATTCTTCTTGTCCCAAAAAAATGAATACTGCTTTATTGCTCCCATTTTTATATGTGTATCTGGAGATAGAACCAAAAAATATAAGCAAAACAAAAACCAAACAATCAATCAAAAAATCAGGATATTTTCCTCCATGATAGAGCAATACAAATGGACATTCCTTACTTAACAACCCCTCTCCCCTTACTTTAAATTTCTGTTGACCTGGCTTTCTGCAATTCATGTCACTGGAGTTCCCTAAATGTCAGAAACCCTAAAAACATCACTAATAGGTTGATTTGATTTCAAAATATCGGTAGAGAAAACCTACAGATTGGTGGGGAGAGGAAGAGAGGACAGGTGCCACTTGAATCTCACCTACGCAGTCATATCGCCCATGGATATATTTCAGCTCAAAACCAACATGGCATTTGCAGTAGTAACTTCCAAATGTGTTCACACATCTTCGATTGGAGGGACAGGTAGCTTCACCAGAGGCACATTCGTCAATATCTAGAGTGTGTGGAAACAGAAGGTGTCAGTGACAACAGGACAAGTGCCTGCTCTCCCCACCCCTGTGTCAATATAACATCCTCCAAGAAGTGTTCTACATCCCTCCAGCTTTGCTCCTGACCCCTGCTTTCCTGTACTTATATCATTTATCTACCTTTTTACAGAGGTGACCTCACAATAGTATTGTGACTCTGTATACTGTCAGGGAATCAATTCTAGGACTCTGCAGATACCCCAATCCATGAATGCTCTGTATATAATGGCACAGTACACGCATGTGAATAGCACTACGCCACTGGGGTTCAGCTTATGAGTCTACTTTTTTCATACATGGGCAAACTCTTAAACTTCTAGGAAGACTAGATGTTGTAAAATTAGGATTTATCCTTGACAGACCTTATATGCTCAGCAAAGTCATACACAATGCACAGCGTACATGGGCCTAGGGTACATCTGCCCTCATGATAAACATAGTGATAAAGCCCCTAGAACTTTCTTCTCTCCCTCCTCCTTGAACAAGTATAATCACAGGCTGCTCAGAGAGGTGGATTAGCAATTCCATTTCCAAAAGACAAGAGTTTGGAGCTGAGCCCCAGTGGCATAGTAGTTGAGTGCGGGACTGCAGCCCACTGGCTCGGCGATTCAAATCCCGCAGCAGCTCTCCAGGAGCAAGGTTGGACCTCCCACTCCCACCAGAGGGCAGTGATGTCTCCCCCCAAAACCAAAACCAAACAAACAAACAAACAAAAAGACAAGAGTTCATGTGAGTTTTAACAAAAGGGTATCTACAAAATATGTTATTTACTATCTCTACTTTTGACATGCTTTGTGAACTTGGAAACATCTAAAAAGACTAGATATTTTAAATTAGGACATTTTTGTCCACTCTATACACAGATGTGTTGAATAAACTACACACATGTAACAGAGGTTATATTGGAAAGTGTCTTCACAATAGGAACATTCTGGTCCAGCACCATTCATTTCTTTCAATTCCTTTCCTCTTTAACCCAGTGGACAAGTACAGGTGCATGAATCTATACTGTGCAATCTCAGCCCCCTACAATTGTATGCTCTGTTGTTTATATACCTGCTTAGGATGTAGAAATGCATGCCAAATTCTGTCAAAGCATCAAAATGATTCTGGATGCCTTCTGTATTTTTTACTCTTAGTGCTTTGACTTTTAGTTTTCGATAAAGTTCAAAAAAGCTTGGAGAGAGAAAAAAGTTATTTTGAAAACTTTCATGGAATCCCCATTGCCTGTAGACTAAAGTTAGCTTGCTAACACCTCAAAATATAAAAAATAAATTTAGATAGTTATACTTTATACAAATCAAATACACAAACATTTAAACTTTGCATTTAACAAATTATTTCACTGGAAAACTCCTAATATTAATTGATACCAATATTACTAATATGAATATAATAAATAAAGTATTACATGTCCAGAAAAGTGCTTGTACATAGATTGTGGGTCTATCTAGTGTAATGATGTAAGGATTCAACTTATATATAACCTAACTTTTATAGAGAGGTTGACAACTATGTTGATCAAACCATGACAATTTACTCTTCGCTTTAATTTTCAGATATAAAATCAGATAGATGGTATGTTGTTATTTAGGATCTATGGTTAAAATATAAATTGGGGCTGATTTATTGTTCCTTTTGCATTTGTAGGAGAATAGATAAATTTTAGATGGGTCATTTTTCGATGATTCCATGTATGGATCATCATGCTCTATCAAGTTGTTATTTTGGCAGTCCATGGTACCTTCAACATTCTTTGTCAATACCATAGTTCAACCACATTAGTTTTTCTTTGATCTTCTTTATTCAATATCCTGCTTTCACATGCATGTAAGGTGATTGAAAATACCATGGCTTGGGTCAGGTGCACCTTAATCCTCGAAGTTATAGTCTTGCTTTTCAACACTTTAAAGAGATCTTGTACTCATTTGATCTCTTGACGGCTGCTTCCAGGAGCACTGACTGTAGATCCGAGCAAGTTGAAATCCTTGGCAATTTGAATCTTTTCTCCTTTTATCATGATGTTACCTATTCATCTAGTTCTGAACATTATGCTTTTCTTTAGATTGGCTCATAATTTATACTAAAGCCTGCAATCCTGGATCTTCATCAGCATGTGCTTTAAGTTCTCCTCCCTTTCAGTAAGCAAGGTTGTATCATCTGTATATTGCAGGTTAATAAGCCTTCCTCCAATCCGGATACCACATTCTTCAGATCGTTCAGTTTCTCTGATTATTTGCTCAGAATACAGACTGAGTAAGTATGATGAGCAGATACAACTGTGACATTGGGCGGTTGGCAGTTCAAACCCATCAGTCAATCCATAGAAGAAAGATGAGGCTGCCTGATCCCATAAAGATCTAGTCTTGGAAACACAGAAGAGCAGTTCTACTCTGTCCTGTGGGGTTGCTTTAAGTCTTTTGATGAGTCAGAATTGACTTGATGGCAGTGGAGTTTTTTGGTTATTGTTCTCAGTAAATTGGAATCAACTTGATGGCAGTGTTTTCATCTTAAACAATGGCAAAGGTAGATAGATACTATTTCCAATAGTCTTACATTAAAAATATTTTATTTTCAGGTAAATAGTGAAAACCCAGAGTAAAGTCCAATGGTCCTAAGTATCTTATTCATTGAATGAAAAATATACAAACAGTAGTGTTTCTTGAACTTTGTCCCCATAATAACTTATGTTGCTAGTCTTACCCCTGGACCTGCGGATGTGACTATTTGGAAATAGGGGTTATGGTAATGACATCATACCAGAGTTGGGGGGAAGGGCGGATCCTAACCTAATCTTTTCTGAGTCTTACAAAAATAGAAGACTAGTCAGAATATATCCACAAGAGGAAGAAGAATACCACGCAAGGATCCTCTGCAAGCAAATAAGTGCCAAAGATTACTGGCAGATGCCACACACGAGGAGAGAAGCCTACAGAAGCACTGGCATTCCCGAGACCCTGAATTGGACTTCTAGACTCCAGAACTGTGAGAAAATTAAAGGCACCCATATATGGTATCTTTTCTTACAGTGGCATGGGGTAACTAAACAAGCAAATAAAATCCACAGTTTGTGTTTGGAGTTGATTCCAACTCACAGAGACCCCACATGTTTTAGAGCAGGAAGGCGCACCACAGGTTTTCTTGGCGGTGATCACTGCACAAACCGATAGCCTGGCACTGCTGGGTAAGTTTGAACTCCCGGTCTTTTGGTTAGCAGTTGAACACAAACCACTTGAGCCACCCAAGGATCAAGTTACCAAGACAGATAGATAGTAACTTAAGTAAAATGTCCTGGGTAAATGTATGAAAATCAAAGTACCTGTCTCTTTTCTCTCTCACAAACTCATGAGGTCATGCTCTTCCTAGTAGTCCCACGAGTGTCTAGAGATTGTGTGGCTACACCATGCCAGCTCAGGAAAGGGCTCAGGTGGTAGGAGTAGGAAAGGTTGGTCTACCTGTGCAGACTCTTCCATTGGGCGCCAGGCGGAGTCCTGAGGATGGACACAGGCACCGAGGTCCTCCCGAGGTCTCTTCACAGCCGTATTGGCAGTTTGTCACAGCGCACGTCCTGGAGTCTTAAAAAGCAGGCAAATATGAGCTTCTTCCTCCCCAGTGGCTAGACTCCAGAACTGTGAGAAAATTAGTTTCTGCCCCTTAAAGGCACCCATATGTGGTATCTTTTCCTACAGTGGCATGGGGTAACTAAACAAGCAAATGCAAACCAAGGAAATGTTTCCAAATGCTGGGGCTGCATAGCAGCATGACCTGTGTTGTCTGAGTCTAGAAGAGAGGTGGTGGCCTGACCCTTACCCATGGTTTGTTTTATTTGCCAGTATATTGAACACGACTGTCTTTCCATAGGTCACAGACCTCTTTGTCACCAAAGCTCCCATGAGCACTCCCCTTTGTTAGCTGACTGGCCTTAGAGGTTGAAATGCAACACCTGATGTAGATGGCTATCAAAGTAATTAGGCTAAAGCCATTCATTCTAATGTGCTCTTCGATGAGTCACCCAGTCATGGGACTTGATCTTTAGGTGCCTGCATTAAAACAGGTGTCAGTGCAGTCAATCACCACTGCCCTGAGACCAGAAGACCTAGATGGTGCCCAGCTACCACTACCAACTGCTCTGAATAAGTCACATAAGATGACCCTGGAGACAGCAGGAAAAAACGTGGAACACAACGCAAAATCATGAAAGAGACCAGACAGCTTGGACAGAGATCAGTGGAACGCCCCAAGAACTAGGACTCTTCATCACCCTTCAGGTCTGGAACTGAAGTCACTCAGGAGGTCAAAGAAGCTTCCACCTAAGATTAAAAAGGCAGCATTTGCCCTGGGCCAAAGTTTAGAGGGTTAGGAAAGGAGGAATTGGTATAAAACAGGGCCCACAGATGAGATGAAGCTAAGTGTGTAGGCACTGTCACATGCAAAACAGATGATCTGCTCTGTAAACCATCAGCTATATCACAACAAAAAATTTTAGAAATAAATACATAAAACAGGTGATGAATACAACTCTTTGGTTGCCTCTAAAGCCATTCTGGACACTGCCCCCCCCCCACACACACACTTTCTCTGGCTCCTTTGCACCACGGAGACTGGAAAGTCAGGTATTATCTTCTTTCCAGTCTGTCTTGTCATTGTGGCCAGAGATAGATAAAGATAAGTCGGCTGAGGGGAGGTGGGGAATGGAGCTTCTGGAACCAATATTTTGCTTTATGCTTAAAGGGACAAGTGCCATCCCTTTCCCCTAAGCCTTGCCTACCTTGAATATAGGTGCAATATGTAGACCAAGAACCCATATTATGAGCATGTGGCATGAGACTTAAATGAATACCTTGAGGATGGCAGAGACTGAGTCATGGATGAGCAGCTGGACACCTATCTGCCTTCAGATTGTGTTGTTTTCTTAATGGTTGGATTTTAAATCTTATTATTATTTTTCTTGGGGGGGGCAGTGGTCACTTGTGGAACATCTAATAGCTCACAAGAATGCATCTCTTTAGCGAGGGCCCAGGCTATATTGGTCAGATGCTCAGGAGCACAGTAAAAGCTCATGGTGCCAGCTCTATGTCCACCCTGAGGGGACCCAAAGGGATAGCATCTCGATCACCCCACCAGAGCAGGTCAGACACCTAGGGCCTGAGAGAAGGGCATCAGTCTCCTGGGCAGAGGCCCAGACCTCTGGAACACAGGGAGGCACAGGCCACGCCTATAGAGAACTAGACAAAGGGCCCAGCGGTCCAGATTCAAGTCAAAAAAACACACGTGATGGGTGGAGTTCCAGTTGATTCCTCCTGCCCTTCTCTTGATTTTGCTTCTTTTAACCGAAATATTCAAAATGAGCCTAATTTTATCTTTCCATTAGGCATGGCATGGGGGAGCAGTATCTTTTTTGGCACTGATGAGCCTTTCACGGAATGTTTCAGAAGCAGTCATTAGCATTTATCTTTTTCAAACGTTTAAGTGCTTACTATGAAATCCTTGAGAGTTCTTTCCTATAAGGGCAAGGGGCAGGTCCTGGTAAAGTTCTATTTGGTGGTGGTTACATGGGTGTTGGCTTGCTAAGAATTTATCAAGTTACAGGCCTGGTTCCTGTGAGTTTCTGTTTAACTTCTAAGAAGGGTTTGAAAAGAAGGGTCCACCAGGGCTGCACTAGCTCTTTAGCTGACTGGTATGTGGATGATGAGTGGTGTTGGGGTCCCTTGCCAAGAGCTGAGGAGCAGGGAACTGTCTGCCAAGCAACCGCTCTGAGCAGAGGCGACTGGTCACATGACAGAAGTCACTAGTTCTTTGGATTTGTTAGGGAGTGGTGGGCAGAAGCAAGCTCCTGGGGGTTAGAAATGGTTAATAGGTTGACATCTGCCCTAAGGTTGATACATGGGGTTTGCTCAGAGGAACCACAGAAGAAAGGCCTGGCCATCTACTTCTGAAACATCAGCCAACCCTGCAGAGCACAGTTCTACTTGACACACAGGGGTCAAGAAGAGGCAGGCTTGACTGATGGTAACTTGCATGTTTTTGTTTTGCTGGGTGGAGAAAAGCCAGAGGGGAAGGAGCAGGGGGTCAGCCGAGGGGGCAGGAGTGTGTGTGTGTGTGTGTGTGTGTGTGTGTGTGTGTGTGGTTGCCTGTCTGCTGCAACATAAAACCTGAAAAGCCTCCTTCCCGGCTGATGAATGGATTGATGCTCATCCTCCCATGGGACCGGGCCGCCTTATCACAGACGGGCTTTTCTTTTTAGGAATGCAAGTTGGAATGTCTCTCCAGTCCAAGTCACTAATCTTTGGGAGTGGGGTAAGGGGCATGAGAAAGGCAGTTAGTGGGAAGATTCGATGTCCCCGCATGGAAAGTAGCACCTCCTGAAAGCCAGATGCTTAGTTTGTTCCACCTTCTGCCTGTGTCTCACGAGGAAAAACCCGACACATGCGTGGGAGCTTGAAACAGTTTGTGGGAAAAATCTCCGTTCTCTTCTAAATCCATTTGTCTACAAACTTCCTGAATCCCCCTGTCTCCCATTTGGTCTTTTTATCTAAGAACTTCCTGGAATCGTGAATCTATAGAGACAGGAAGCAGCTTAATGGTTTCTAGGAGTCAGGGTGAGACTGCTGAAAGGATATGGGGGTTGACTTTAGGAAATGGATACAGATGACGGCTACTCAACCTTACTAATGTACTTAGAGCCATTGAATTATGTACATTAAAGTGATGACATTCATGTTGTGTGTATTTTTAAAATCACTTTATTGGGGGCCCACACAACTCTTATCATGATCAATGCATATACATACATCAATTGTATGCAGACCACATTTGTACATTTGTTGCCATCATCACTCTCGGTTATGTTTATTTTTAAAAGGAAGTGCCTTTGGTGCATGGATGGAACTTTAATAAATGAGATGAAACAAGATGTGAATGAATTGTTGAATATGGAACTAATGTGATCTGTAAACGTCCACCTAATGCGTAATAAAAAGTTTTAGAAGAAAGCAAAAGTTGGGACCGTGATAGTGGGGCATGGAAGGAGGAAGCATTTAAGGACTAGAGGAGCATTGTATCTTTCATCATTGCTTCACTGACTGACTGGGATCAGTGGTGAGAAGAGTGACAATGGGAGGGTAAAGAGAAGGTGGGGTAGAAAGGGAGAACAGAATGCAAAGATCTGCATATAACCTCCTCCCTGGGGGATGGACAGTGGAGAAGTGTGTGAAGGGAGATATTGGATGGTGTAAGGTATGACAAAATAATAATTTATAAATTATCAAGGGTTCATGGCAGGGGGAAGATGAGGAGTTGACACCAGGGTATCAAGCAGAAAGCAAGTGTTTGAGAACAGTGAAGGAAACAAACGTATAAAAGTGCTTGACACAATGGATGTATGTGCGGATTGTGATCAGAGTTGTATGAGCCACCCATAAAATGATCTAATTACACACAAAAAAGTGAGAGAGAGCAAGTGAGCAAGTACCACGGACAATCGAAACTGAGTTGATATCAGGTTGTTTTTTTATTGTTGTTGTTTGTTTGTTTTTAAGCTCCCAGGTCAACTTTCGCCCAAATAGCATCTGCCCAAAGCCAAATTCCCAGTGTGACTGAAAGTTGCTACTTACTGGAACATGTAGCATCTGGCATCAGCATGTAGCCGGTGAGGCAAAAGCACTTGTAGCTGCCGTGAGTATTCACACATCTGTGTGGGCAGGGCCGGGGGCTGAAGCCACATTCGTTCACATCTGTAGGGACCAGTGAGAAGCAACAGTAAGGTGACCCGATTGGGAGCGTGTTGATGTGGAATACCCATATCGTAAGGGAACTCCTGGACTGCCTTTCCTAGACCCTACCTGTGACGTCCTCTCCTCGACCACCATCCAGATTCCATCCCAGAGGGTGCGAGGATGTCCTCATGAATGGAATGATGTGCCCTCAAAAATATGTTGAAGTCCTAACACGAGTACCTGTGATCATGACCTTGTTTGCAAACGGGGTCTTTGGAGATGCTATCCGCAAACAGGAGGTCCTATCAGAGTCATGCTGCCCTTATAATAAAGAACAGACCCAGAGATACACATGCAGAGAGAACAACTGTGTGAGGACAAATTTCTAAGTCAAAGAATGTAAAGAGCCCCCTGGAGCTAACAGAGCTGGAAAAGACAAGGCCAGTCTTTCTCTCAAGTCTTCAGAGAGGGCAAGGACCTGCTGACACCCTTCATTCAATGCACAGTCTCCAGAGGGGAGGGAGCACATCTTGCTGTGAGAAACCACCCACGTGGTGGTACTGTACAGCCCTGGAAAACAAGACAGACGAAACTAATGGAAATAGCACACCTGCCTAGCGCATCCACAGCCATGGCATTGATTCCAACTCCTAACCATTCGATGGGGCTGAGTAGAATGGCCACTGCCACGTTCCAAGACTAAATATTTATGGAATCAGACAGCTTGTTTTTTCTCTCATGGAACAGTTAGTGGCTTTGAACTGCTGACCTTGTTGGTAGCAGCTCAACGAGCAATCAGCTACATCACCAGGGCTTGTTACACACTGTTGGAAAATCATTTCATTGGGGGGCTCATACAGTCCTTATCACAATCCCTCCATCCATCCATTGTATCAGCACATTTTTACATATGTTGCCATCATCATTTTCAAAACATTTTCTTTCTACTTGAGTCCTTGGTATCTGCTCCTCTTTTTTCCCCTCTCCCTCCCTCATGAACCCTTAATAATTTATCAGTTATTCTTATTTTTTCATGTCTTACACTGTCCGATTAGAGGAAATATTTTGTAAACTGATAGAACCACTTTGGAAAACTGTTTGGCAGAATCTACTGACGCTAAATGGCCAGTTCCACTGATGGGTATACAGCTGTTCTTCTCTTATCAACTATCTTATTATCTTGCATCACACTTTTATGACAACAGAAAAAAATCCTGACT